>ML416875.1:9192-20166 GCA_005239525.1 Nicotiana knightiana | reverse complement strand
TTGCACTCCAAAAGCGCATTTCTCTGGATTTAACTTCATATTATACCTGCATAAAATATCAAAGCAGTAGAGAGGTGCTGGAAATGGTCTTGTGCTTGTGTTGATTTTACCAACATTTCATCAATGTAAACCTCCATCATTTTTCCCAGATGTTCTTGGAATATCTTGGTCACTAACCTTTGATAGGTGGCTCCAGCGTTTTTAGGCCAAAAGGCATGAATTTATAACAATAAGTCCCCCTATTCGTGATAAAGGAGGTTTTTTCCTCGTCTAGAGGATCCATTTTAATCTGATTATAATCAGAATATGCATATAGAAAGCTTAATGGTTCATGACCTGCGGTGGCATCAATCATTTGATCTATATGAGGCAATGGGAATGAATCTTTGGGGCATGCTTTGTTTAAGTCAGTATAATCTACGCATAATCTCCACTTGCCATTCTTTTTAGGTACTATCACAGTGTTTGCTAACCAGTTAGGGTANCAATTAACTTACCTCTTCGAGCGGAGTCTAGCCTCGTGCCTATATACACTTTCTGCTCAGGCTTTTGTTCGGATAATGGAACAACTTCAAGCTCTTCCGTAGTTGTTTTGATGTTATCATCTTCCTCCGATTCACGAATGACGTCCAGTATGGAATTTGTTTCTGTGTGGTATAGTATACCTTCCGTGGTAACTTGATTTTCCTTCCGTATGCATTTTCTTTTGTAGCTGTTTCAGCAATAATACCTTCCGTACCTATTTGAGCATTAATTTCTTCCATGCCTGTTTGGGCGGTGATACCTGCTTGGGAGACTTCCTTATCTCGTAATTCTTCCACCTCTATTTTCTTGTTGTAGTGTACCACATAATTTATATTTTTTGCGGTCTATTGATCTCCTTTGATTTGTTAAATCCCCCATTCTGAGGGAAATTTAATTACTTGATGCAACGTGGAGGGTATATCTTTCATGTCGTGGATCCATGGTCTTCCAATGATCACGTTATAAGCCATGTGAGTATCGATGACTTGGAACCTAGCTCTTTTGATCACCCCCTCAGCATAAGTGCTAAGCCCAATTTCTCCTTTTGTTATAACTGTAGAGTTATCAAACCCTGATATGGCTCGTGCTTTTGGGATTACTTGATCCCCCAGTAGCATTTCTTCCACGACTCTTAGCAAAATGATATTGACTGAACTGCCTGGATCAATCAACACTCTTTTCACGTTAGTGTCATGAATAAGTAAAGATATTACCATAGCATCGTTATGTGGAAGCATAAATCCGCTACTATCTGCATCATCGAAGGTTATATCATCTTCTTCACGAGCACGTTCCCGTGTGTAATTGTGAACTTTGTGGTTGTTTTGTAAATCACTCTGTTTACTTCTTCACCCCCGTGTATTACGTTAACGGTTCGTTTTGGAGAAGGAGTCTTTGGGGGCTCCTTCCTGTTCCTCATGTATGCCTGTTTACCTTTATCACTAAACAATTCTGTTAAATAGCCCTGTTTTAACAAATTTTCTACTTCACCTTGTAAAAATCTGCAATCCGCAGTTTTGTGCCCATGATCGTTGTGAAATTCACACCAGTGATCTGGGTTTCTTCTACTTGGATTTTACCGCATATCTTTGGGCCACTTAACCTTGTCTCCCATGTTCTTTAATATTGAGACAAGTTGTACTTACATTAAAGTTATGATCCCCAATTTGAGTACTACTTCTAGTTCATTCATCTCGATCTTTTCTAGATCTAGACGAGGATGAGACTACATCTCTTCCTTGTGGTCTATAGTCCGACCTAGTGTTTTCGAACCTGGAGCGGATATCGTGTCCCGAGGGTCCTAAGTAAGGATCGTACCTGTTTTTACCTGATCTTCTATCTGATTCAGGACGTCTGGATCTGGAATGATCTTCATCTCTCGAACGAGCAATGATATCTTCTTCTATTCTGAGTTTAGTACTGTACCTGTTATATACATCGTTCCATGTTGTGGCGGGGAATTCTCTTAGATTCTCCTTAAGTCACCTGGTGGCTTCTGAGCTTTTATAGTTCAAGTTGCTTGCAAATGCCATGGCTGCCCTATTATCAGGCACCCTGGGCAACTTCATTCTTTCTCGTTGAAACATGTCTACAAACTCACGGAGTAGTTCCGCGTCTCCTTGTTTTATTTTGAATATGGCTTCCATTCTCTTCTTAACTTTTTGTGCATCAGAGTGTGCTTTTATAAACGAATCTGCAAGCTCAGCAAAAGAGTCAATATAATTTTCAGGGAGAAGAGAATACCAGGTTAGAGCCCCTTTGGTAAGTGTTTCCCCAAATGTTTTGACAAGGACTGATTCAATCTCTTGTTTCGTTAAGTCGTTGCCTTTTACCCCAGTAGTGAAAGCAGTCACATGGTCGCGTGGGTCAGTTGTTCCATCATATTTGGGAACGTCAGGCATTTTAAACTTCTTGGGTATAGGCAAAGGTGCTGCACTTGGCTTCCAAGGTTATTGAGAATATCTATCAACATCGATGCCTTTGATGACAGGTGGTACACCATGAATTTGTTCGATGCGATCGTTCTACTCCTTCATCTGTTTCTGCATGGTTAGCAGTAAATTTTGTAATTCTGAGTTATTAGATATACCTGGTCTCGTTTCGAGAGATTCATTAGGAGTATCTCCTCATCCTGAGTTTGCCAACCCAGATTGAGGATTTTCCATGGTGACGGTGTTATTGGGAGGTGGCATTGGCGGTGTAGGCAACGCTGCCGATAATCCTCTCGCAAATTCTTGCAAAGCTTGGCTCACATACTCTGCAATCATTTGCTTTATATGATCTTGTTCCACAGTTATTGGATCTTCCTGGGGATTGTTCCCTCGAACCACGTGGGGTTCCTGAAGGTGATGGAACTGGGGTTCCACTTCTTTGCTGGTTGTTGTCGTTGGGGTTTGACATAATTCAAAGGATATCACTTGGAAAGTAAACAAAGATTATNGTTGATTGTATTCGAGAATCAGATGCCTTTACAAGCTGTATTCCCCTCCCTTATATAGGAGATTCCTATAACGTACGGTTCTTGCTATGGTTACTCATTAATGACTAATTATGACATTAATGAGGCGTTATAAAGGATAACGGTAATTTGGGTTCAGTTACATAACGTTCGAGTAATCAATTGTGGGTCCCTGAATCTGCTCGTAGCTTTGTCTAGACTCATTCTGACCGTGCTTCTCTCCCGTTTTGATCAAGTTGAGTTTTCCGTGGCTGATAAGTTTGTGAGTTTACTGAACCGTGCCTCTTTGTACCGTATCTCTTCAAGGAGTCACGTCCAGCTGTCGCATTTTCCTGTGTCTACGTGACTAGCTGAGTTGTCAAAAGCTGGCTTACGTGTGAAACTCTTTTTTTTACCAATACAATAGCTATATACTATATTGATATCATATGCTAGTTGAATCATATTTTGTTTGTATTACTTGCATTTAATTGGTACAATATTTGATTTTCTTTTAATAATAGTAATATAGTACAATATCTTGAAATACTTTATTATATTAATATGTAGTACACTATTTTTTTTATTTTTCTCTTTATGCATGTGCGTTATGTAATAGTAGTATAGCCATATAGTTGCCAGGAATTAACCAGCAAAACTGTATACCATGTTAGTATAATTATATGTCATATTGGTATCATATGGTAGTTTGAACATTATTTTGGTTGTTTTAGCTGCATGTTAAGTGAATTCTATTATGAAATTATTTATATGAACATGATTTGCAGTGCTGGAATTCTTGTGTGCCGATGGACATAAATTATGTGTATTATGTAATAGTTTTTACAGTTATAGGCAATTGTTGGAACGACCCCATATACAGAATGAGCAAGTTGTTTTTCGAATATTTAGCTTGCAATACTAGCATGTAATTTTCTCATACTTTTATTGCGTCCTTTAATATTTTGGTACAGTAGTATAATTGCAGCTAGTTGTATATCATATTGGTATACATATACCATATTGGTATCACATGGTACTAGAAGTCTTTTTTGCTACTTATACTTTTATTGTATTTTTCGATATTTTATTATTATTTTTATTTTAACTAGTATATATGGAGATTTGGTTGATGTAGATTATATTTTCTTGCTCTGTAACTGGTTGTATTACTGTTAATGGTAGAGTGTGTACTGATATTTGTAGAGAAGGAGGTCAAATTTTGCATGGCAATCACGTGTTGATTCTTAGAATCTGATTATGTAATTTATGATGCTCAACAGTAGTCAGTGTAATATTTAGTGAATTAAATCAAGTGACAACAGATATTATTTCATTTTAATAATTGAATTTAAAAAATGAGAAAGAAAAAAAAAAGCAAAAGGTATATTATACTAGTTATATTAAAAAAAGGTGAACAAATATTTACTATATCAGTTATATTTTCTTATTGTATAAAAAAATACAACAAAAACAGTGAAAACAATAAAGGAAACTGGATTATGAAGAGAAAAAGAATATAAAAAAAGAAGTTAAATGAAATTAGAAAAAAGAAAAAAATAAGAAGAAAACGAGAAAAAAAGGGGAAAAAAGCAAAGAAACATAGAAATAAAAAAAAATTAGAAAAAAAAGAGAAATTTCCCCATAAAAACTACTATAGGTAGGAGATATAATTAATTTGATGGATAAAAAAACAAATAAATAGATAAAAATAAATAATTTTATTTTTGTTGATAACTATGTCATTCTCCCTTCTATCTTTGCAGCGAAAGGAGGGCCTGCTGATGGGTGAAGCGACTGAAACATTTGCTTTAGGCCTCTCACCCTTTCGGGGGCACCAAATTTTACCCTTAATATAGTACATAGTTAAATTTGTGTATTAAGTCTTTTATATGAAGGTTCTTTATAAATAAAAAGGTACTAATATTTTAATTAGTGATTGATTTAATGTTTCAACAAAAAATTAGTAATGTGAATCTTTCCCTAAATCCTTTACGTGTGAATAAATTGGGGGATAGGTTTGATATGAACAATTATTAGTTTCTCTCTTTATTTTTCCTCAATAGAAAACATGTAGATTTTACAAAATTATTTATAACTTTACATATCGAAATGTTAAAAAGTAGACTTTAAATCAGAATAAATACTATTATTTTAAAATTTAAGGTCTCTAATTAAAATTGGCTTTAAGCCACCCAACATATTGAGCCGCCCCGGAGTGAAAGTATCATGTTTTGACTAGGATATTTTCGAAAAATATGTTGGACATGATCTTGTAATTCTTGTTCTTGTGATTAACTACGGGAAAACACCCCATTTTGTCGTGCAGAGACATAGTTATCACCATTCCTAGTACTAATTAATTTAACAATTGTCTTTTATTATTTGAAAGTATAGCACAATTTTCTTTTGAAACAACCTGCGAATAAAACATTGGCATATAGATTTGGACCCTATGAAATATTATTTGAATCATCCCTATACTTACGTTTAATCCCGATATGATTATCTTGATGTTTGGGTAAGTACTTTTTAACTTATTTACGTATTTACTTATACGAGTGAAAATTAATCAAAAGCCATAAGTCGGTGACCTTTGTAAAAAAGAAAAAAAAAAACTAAGACTCTAAAATCAAATCTAATAAACATCAACTTCAAATTCCTCTTTGAATAACATTTTTATTGTTATTGATCCATTTGAATCATTATTAAACTAGAATAGCTTCCTCAATATCGACGATTCAACTTATAACTTTTTAGCTTAAAGATACTTTTATTTAATTTTGATCATGTCTTTTTACTATCTTACTCCTAATATATATCTTCTCTCTCAAATACTATACAAAAACAAACCTTCTAACTCCCTCTCTATTCCATTTCCACTGTTCGTTCTTGTCATTGTATATATACTTTTTAATTTATAACTTTTATAAATAACTTTAAGAGTTTCATTTTAACAGAAAAATATTTGCTTATCAATATTTTCTTATCAAAAACATTAAATACTTAATTTCAATTTCAACACTTAATACCTATCAGTTTTAGTCCGCCAATCCAAATGGGCTCTATAACCCATAGAACTCTACAAGCTACGTATATTTTCTCCATCTATTTAATTATTTCTTTTAATATTCTCTTTCACTCTTAGCTATATAAAAAGTCATACTAATATCTTAAAATTCTTAACCAGTAAAATACCATTCATATACGAAGATGAGAACAGTATTAAATTACTTGCGTAGAGAATCCAAATAAAAAGAAATACTACTATAATTGGAAACGGTAGCAAATTGCAGAAGACGTAAATTTGTTTAAACAATGTTGAGGCATGGGATGACCTTGTTATGATTTAAGTGCATGGTCGTTCCCTTCAAGGTGGATTATTAGGGTTAGCCATCTCCAACTATTATTATCTTTTATTTAAATTTTATTTTTTTATTTCTATTAAAGAAATTCTATCTTTTTTCCTTTTCATGCATCACGTATAATTTATATTCCTTTCTTATATAACCATTTATTATAACTTATAATAAAATTAACCTACAATTTTATATAAAAATAATAAATGCATGGAAATTAATTTATCAAATTATACGCCAAAGTTAAGATGTAAAATTCGTATTATAAAGATATTACATAAACATAATTAGGTAAACGAGATAAATTAAACGAGTTAAATAATAAAAATAATAATAAAGTAATAGGGAATAGTAATGGCGGAGATGAATAGTATCACTCCAAATTTGGAGTGACACTATTCATCTCCCGTTTTGCAACCAAAAATGCAGCATCATTGGAGGCCAATTTCTCCAAAAATTCATCGGCATCTATTTGGTAGAATATAACGACCTAGTCTCTTTGCTTTCGATGGTTGTGTATGGGCCAAAATCCGGCGAAGGAAATCGGCATGAAGAAGTGATCAAGTGTGAGAACTGCGGCTCATCATGGGCGATTAGGCCGAGATCGACCAGGGCTTAACAATATGGAGCCGTCGAGCAAGCCATTAAGGCCGAGGTCGAGCAGCAGGAACAAGAATAACGGCTAGTATAACTTTAGAACTTTCAAAGGAGATATTCTATTGAATATTCCCTCTGCTGTACTTTTTTAGGAGTTNGGGGGGGGGGGGGGGGGGGGGGGAGGGAACATTGATTTTGATAAGAACTCTTATGAAAAGTTGACTCTGGAGAGACAATACAATATATTACCTTTCCACAGTGATTCGATTTGTTGTTTGTTCTACCTTTTCTCACATCAAATCCGAGAAAAACTCATATATTCCCATATCCATTTGTCTTACACTGTTGTCAGAAGGAAGAATCATCTACCTCATTCAATATTTGGGTGAATCATTCTCTCTATTTATATTTATTGTCATTTAATATATTTATTGCTCATCATTGTCCCACAGTTATTCTTGATAGCATCAATTAATACCGTTTATATTACATTGGTTCAAACGTTATTCGGCGTTATTATACAAGCATATGTTAGATCTATAATTTATTATATTTAACTAGAATTTAATCTTCACATTTTTATTTTAATTAGTTTAGCAAAAGGTTTCATACTTTTTGGTCAAATAATTTGGCGCCATCAGTGGGGATTTTCTAGTCAAAGTCATAGTTTTTCTAGATCTAAAAAAAACAGCAATAACAAAACATAGAAATTTCTTTTTCCTACTTGCACAGTCTAACATGGCAGGGAATGGAGAAGAAAGGGTGAAGGCAGTGGCAGGCCTTACTGCTAATCTTCTAAACACCATCAACGAGGTTAATAGAGAAGACGAGGAGAACATGACACCAAGCGCTTCCCCTAGGCGAAGTGGTTCACCCCTTCCTCATGGCAGCGTTACCGCCTCCCATGGAAAAGGAGCCTCTACGTCCACAATGGAAGAAGCACCACCTGTAGTGAAAAAGTTACTAGAAGCATGGCTAGCGAGTACGCTAACCAGTATACTCGACAAACCTGCCCAAAGGGCGAGCAAGGAGGATGCACGAGTCGACATCACAGTAACAACCAATGAGCAGCACGTCTCTCCTCCTTCAGCAGGTATCACTCACACTGTTAATGATTCAGATAACAAGATGCAGGTAACGGCACCCTCACTGCTATTCTAAGAAAAATGGAGGAGATGGAGAACGAGAACAAAGCACTCCGCGACCAAATGAGGGAACACCAGGAAAGGGTAGATAAAATACCAGGCGCCCCAAAGCTTCTACCAAAATGGGACGCCGGCCGATTTGTAGAACAACCGTATAGCGACGAGGGCGCACCACATGCCATACCTAAAACATTCAAGATGCCGCCATACTTGAAAATATATGACGTCACAACGGACCCTGAGGACCACGTCACCCACTATGTTACTGCAGTAAAGGGCAACAACCTTACCAAGGAGCAAGTATCATCCATATTGCTGAAAAAATTTGGTGAAACCCTAACCGGCGGAGCGCTAACGTGGTACTCACAACTGCTAGTGCGTTCCATAGAAACATTTGAGGAAATGGGCGACAAGTTCGTCACCGCACATGCCAGGGCCAAGAAAGCATAGGCGAGAGTGAACAATATATTCTCCATTAAACAATCACCCGGTGAAGGACTCAGGGACTTCCTCGCCCGATTCAACCGTGATAGAATGACTCTCCCAAATGTATCAGAAGGAATGGAGGTGACAGCGTTCCAAAATAGGTTGAACAAGAGCGATTCGAGGGAAACCAGAAAATTGTTGAGCCGGCTCACGAAATATCCCCCCACAACTTGGGACGAAATACACAATGCCTACTGTGCCAAGGTGAGAGCAGACGAGGACGACCTCAACGGACCAACCTAACGGTTAACATCAGTCCAGATGGAATCAAGAAAAAATCATAGAAATGATAACAGTAGAGACCATATAGGTCCACGTCTTAACCGTGAAAGACACCATCCATACGTTAGAACTGTCGCCATACCCCTCCTCTCCACGACAAAGGTCCATCCAGGCCGCAGACAGGGACTCACTGAAAAGAGGTATGCCTCCACTACTATCTGCTCACAACTTTTGTGTTTCTCCTTTAGAGATAGTCTACGCCCTGGAGAAGCTCGGCCCAAAGGTGAAATGGCCACAAAAGATGAAGTCTGACCCAAACACCAGAAAGTCAAACGCCCTCTGTGAATTCCATCAGGAACAAGGTCATAAGACCAAAGACTGCATCGCCTTGAGGCAAGAGGTAGTGAACATGCTCCACCAAGGGCATTTGAGAGAGCTGATGAGCGACCGAGGAAGAGCGAACTTCTCTTGAGGATGAGAACAGCACCAAGGCCCCCCGAAGACACCCTCCCCAACCCGCACCATCCAAATGATCATCGGAGGAGGCGACGAGGTGTCAATCAACAATTAAAGTTCACAACCACACATAAGCTGAAGCGATCAATCACCCACAAATGATATGACGACCTCGAAGAAAGTATCATCTTCGACGAGTCAAATACCCATGATTTGACCTTTCCGCACTATGATGCACTTGTTATTACTTTGCGCATTTCAGATACTGATGTAAAACGGATTATGGTTGACGGAAGAGGCGCATGCATTATCCACCCTCGAGTTCTCACATAATTGAGGCTCGAATATAGGATAGTGCCACGCTACATCACACTAACAGGTTTTAACAATGCAGTTGAGCGGACTTCCGAAGAAATCACACTACCCATTCTGGCCGGTGGTGTCACCCTGGAGACCACGTTCCATATCATGGATCAAGACACAACGCATAACTCCATCATAGGACGGCCTTGGATATACGCTATGAAGGCCGTCTGTTGACCCATGTCACTGCATAGTTTTGAAGATTGACAAATGGCTGACCAGTTGAACCAGGTCCATCAGAGCACACATCTTGAACCGATGAGCTGACACATGAACCGTATATGCATAGGAGATATTTGTGAATGTGAAATATCAATGAACCAAGAGATTGTCTCCTAATGCGAAAAGGTTGCAAACTGATGAAATAATTGAAGTCGAATTCAGTAAGGAAAGTAACAAAATAAAGGAAGTTGAGTTTGGTACAAATTAGGTTCACCCAGGTAGAGTTGAACTAGAATTGGACGACAAACTCAACAACTGACTCTATAAATACTTGATGTATTTCTGCTGGAATTCCACACGCACAAAAGCTGAAGTGAATCAAAATCTGAAAGCAAAGTTCCCAGAGTTATTTTGCTAGCAGAATCATTGTGCGATGCAAAGGCTACAGTTCAACTAGAACCAGTTCCATCTGATTGATTATTGAGTCTAGTTGATTGTAGTAGGAGTTTTAATATTGTATCTTTCAGCTTTCATAGAAGCAATTGTAATAGGTACGTATTGTTCAAGTTAGAGTTAACTTGAGGTGTGTAGAAATTAGCTAGGGGCTAGTTACTACAAAGGGATTAGAGTTAGTCCTAGGATTACAAAAGAGTTTATTTTGTAAGTCCGTTTGGCTCAGAGTTTTAGTGAAGAGTTTGAGCAAATCCTACTGAGGAGTAGGTCGTGGTTTTTTCACCTTTTGAGCCAGGTGTTTTCCACGTAAAAATCTCTGTGTTTTTACTTTACTGCTTTTTATTATTCCGCAACAGTAGTAGTTGGAACACCAAGAAGAACCAGGTTCTTCTAGAGAGACAGCACTCAAAAATTGGGTACCACACAATTTAATCTATCTACTTGTGTGGTATTGACGTCTAAAACATCAATTGGTATCAGAGCAGGTTATCCTTGAAAGGCTAACACCTTGGAGAAGATCAAGATGAGTGCACCACCTGGAAATTGGGAAGGTCAATCAACTGCAAGGCCACCACTCTTCAATGGCCAGTACTACTCATGGTGGAAAAATAGGATGAAGGATCACCTAATTGGAGAAGACTATGAACTCTGGGACATAGTCACTGATAGTCCTCTAGCTACCATTATAAAGACTGCTGAAGGTATAGATATACCAAAGACAAGAGCTGATTGCACTGCTAAGGATCTGAAGAAATGGGAGAAGAATGCA
>ML416874.1:1933-16082 GCA_005239525.1 Nicotiana knightiana | reverse complement strand
GAAATTTTCGAAACAGACCAGAACTGAGTAAAAAGTACCCCCAAGATTTAAAGAATACAAATTTTTCCAGAAAGTGGGTGTTATGTGACTCATTATGCGATTGCATAACATGTATGCGGACCGCATAACGGTGGCATACATGGGCAGTGTGTTTCGAAATTTTGGCCCATCTTGAGGGCCATTATGCGGTCGATTATGCGGACCGCATATCAGGACTGCGAACGCATTCTTGTGTCGGGCTTCTTCTTTTTTATTTTAACACCCGACCTCAATCCATTAAAAACACCCCTCCCCTTCATTTTAACAACTTGTTCTGAGAAATTAGAGAGAGGAAAGAGTGGGTTCTAGAGAGAGAAAGTCTCAACTTCATCAAATTGGTCTTCCTTCATCAATCAAGCTTGGAATTAATCAAGTAAAACACGGATTTCTTCACTCTAAGAGGTAAGCTTCCACCCCACTGACCCCAAATTTCCAGATTTTGTTAAAAATGACTTATGGGTAGGATACTTCGTAAGGATGGGGTTAAGAGTCTTTCATGTATGTACCCATTTTATCATGAGCTAGTAAAGTAAGGTAGGGTGGGGTAACCTTTAACTAAAAAAAAAGGGTTAGTTAATCTAAAGGAGCACCTAGTGTTTGATAGAAAGCTCAAATGAGTTCAAGTCATGTTCATGATTCCTAATTCTAAGTTTAAATATGTCACATTGTGAATTAGATTGAAGGTGTTAGAAGGTCCGGTGACTTGAGCTAGAAATTAAGGAAAAGAAAATCCCGGTTCGAGGTATGTATGGCTAACTTTAACCTTCATAGAATCCTCTTGTTGGGTTCGAATATGTGGTATGTGCACCTTATGTGGGAATGTGTGAAATAGTTGAAAACCATACGTGGAAAATAATGAAAGGAGTATTATGAAATAATTTAACTGAATTGAGCAAATGTGGCAGTACCGTGTTCATGGAATTTTCTACTTGATAAATGTTGTGGGGCCTTGGGCCCAATTAAATGAGCTGTTAATATGAAATTGTATTCCTTGAAAGGATAATTCTTGTGATGTAATTGTTTGTGGTTGCTGTTATGAAATATGATTGTCTGGGGGATCGGGTTGCGCGCCGCAACACAAAGAAATAAGCTTCATGAGGTGTGAGGTAATAAGGGTGGCCGAGGTAATAAGGAGGAAACGTGATCAATATCACTACTGAAATCAAAAGCTATGGGCTCTTGAATATGATGATGTTGAAGGGGAAAAAGGGAAAGATTGTGAAACTTTTTTGATTATGGTTGTTTATTTTCACGTACCTTGATTTATTTAGTTATATCACTGTCTCTTAATTGTGTACTGTTTGATTGTACTTGGGATAAAGTTTGTGTATACATACTAGTACTATTCCACAGTACTAACGTCCCTTTTGCCGGGGACACTACATCTTTTATATGGATGTAGGTGGGTCCATAGCAGGTAGCCCTGTTTGCCGTTACATGTATTGTAAGGTATAGCCGGGGCCTTCTTGTCGGCAAGCATTGTATAAACTCTTAAACATTCTTAGAGTCCGTAGACACTATGTGGGTGTATATATGTATAATTTGGGCAGTGGTTGTAATTTTTCGTAATCATGGTCCGTATTGGAAGTGTTGTATCTATTTTGTATGTAACGGGAAATCTAATATGATAATGTAATACGAGGAAAAGAAATTGGAATTATTATGGTAATCACACGCTTTTAAATGTATTTCACTATTTCATACAAATCATGTATGATATTATCACGTGGGGTAGGAAAGGCAAATCAGGTTCGCTTGACTGGGATCACCCGGTTGAGTTCCGGTCACGTCCCTCGATTTTGGGGCGTGACAATCCAATCATTGGCAAAGAATATACTATCTTACTTTCTCATTCATTGTTCTTCAGAATTATTCTCTAGCTTTACTGCTCTTTACTGCTCTTTACTACTCTTGCTTTATTGTCCCTAACTCGCCTCGAGGTCATCTAGCTCGAGGACCATATTTCTCAAGCGACACTGGTTTGCTTGTCGATTCCTCTCATTTATACTATACATTATTTGCTTATTAATTAGTATTGGACTAGATCACATATCTTTAGAACCACAAATCAAATTTAATTGTTATTCGTATTTTCGAGGTAAAAAGTTTGGCACCTACCGTGGGGCTAAAGATAATAGTGATTCTTTTGGTGCTAATTTTTTGTTAACAAACGTTATTCTTCACACTTTTTTTTGTCAAAGATTCTTTGATTTCAGGTTAAAACATGTTGAACTCAGCAAACACACAAGTGCATGGTAATGACGGCCTCGGATTCCATGGGGAAAATGATAATGCAACAGCTTCAGGCGCCGGTGTACCAACGCTTAACCCTGGGATAGCACCAGTTCCTAATTGAGTCAATGTTTATTCACATATTGCTTTAAACGTCGACTTGGGCATTAACATCGGAGGAAGAATACGTGGAGAAGTTCAACCCGATGGCCAAAGAAAACAGGGTCGAGGAGAGGGGGAAGCCAGTGCGCAACAGATTGCTATTGCTCAGTTGTAGAGTCAGCAAAAGACTCCGAGCGTAGTTGGACCAGAAACTACTCACCGTGTTGAACCAGTCCCGGATTGGTCGAGCAATAATGGATTAGGATCTGACCCCAAAATCATGAGAATACTCGAAGAACTCACGAAGAGAATCGATTCAGTAGAGAAAAGGATCGAGGATAACGATAAAAAGGTGGAAACCTATAACTCAAGGGTCGATCAGATGCCGGGAGCGCCTCCGATTTTGAAAGGACTGGTCTCTAAGAAGTTCGTGCAAAAACCTTTCCCCTCGAGTGCGGCCCCTAAGCCTATTCCAAACAAGTACCGCATGCCGGACATACCCAAATACAGCGGGACCACCGATCCCAACGAGCACATCACTACATATACTTGTGGTATAAAGGGAAACGATTTGGAGGACGACGAGATCAAGTTTGTTTTGCTTAAAACATTTGGAGAAACTTTGTCATAAGGGGCCATGATTTGGTACCATAACTTTCCCCCGAACTCTATCGATTCATTTGCCATGTTGGCAGATTCATTTGTAAAAGCACATGATGGTGCTATAAAGGTCGCAACAAGAAAATCAGACGTATTCAAAATTAAACAAAGGGACAATGAGATGTTAAGGGAATTTGTATCCCGGTTACAGTTGGAACGAATGGAGTTACCACCAGTCTCTGATGACTAGGCTGTTCAAGCTTTCACTCAGGGGATAAATGAGCGGAGCCTGATAGCATCGAGGCAGTTGAAGAAAAACTTGATCGAGTATCTTGCCGTGACTTGGGCGGATGCGCATAACAGGTGTCAGTCGAAGATTAGGGTTGCAGATGATCAGTTGGGAGCCCCCTCAGGCTCGGTTTATCCAAGCATATTAGCAGCAAAAGATTCGAGAGATGCAGGCAGGGAACCAAGACCGAACAAGGAGAGGTATCAACCATATACCGAAGAGCGAAGGAACAGCTCAAGGCACAACATACCTCGAAATGATCGAAGAGTAGATCGAGGACAGAATTCTCGGGGACTCATGACTAAGATCGGGTTCGATAGGCATTCAGGACCAGTGGAGGCACCTCGATTATCAAAGTACAATTTTTGCATCGATGCCTCGGGTATCGTCTCAGCCATTGGAAAAATTAGAGATACCAGATGGCCTAAACGCATACAAACTAACCCTTCTCAGAGGAATCCCAACTTGATGTGCATAGGACCGAGGATTGCAGGCAACTGAGAGAAGACGTAGCCCGATTATTCAATGAGGGGCATCTTCGGGAATTTCCCAATGATAGGGCCTAGAACCATTTCAGAGAAAGAGACGCTAATAGGAAGATGAACTAGAGGAACCTCAACATATTATTTATATGATCATCGGCGGAGTCGACGTCCCATAAGGACCCGTGTTCAAATGCACCAAAGTGTCAATCACAAGGAAGAAGCGAACTCGGGACTACATGCCCATGGACACCCTCAGATTGAATGAGGAAGACACGGAGGGCTTGTATCATCCACACAAATATGCACTGGTAATTTCTTTTCTTTTAAATAAAGTTCAAGTTAAACTTGTTCTTGTGGATCCAGGTAGCTCGACGAATATAATCAGATCGAGTGTCGTGGAGCAACTCGGGCTGCTTGACCAAATCATACTAGCACCTCGAGTCTTGAATGACTTCAACATGGAAAGGGAAACAATGAAGGGGGAAATCATCCTCCCAATGAACGTAGCTGGAACCATACAAGACACAAAGTTTCATGTCATCGAAGGTGACATGAGGTATAATGCTTTGCTTGGAAGGTCGTGGATCCACATCATTAGGGCAGTTCCATCAACCCTTCATCAAATGATGAAGTTCCCAACAAAATATGGCATAAAAAAAGTATACGGAGAGCAACACACAGCGAAGGAGATGTTTGCAGTCTATGACTTGACACCAGTATCAACGCCCTCGACATTGGAAAAGTCGAGCATCAAGGATAAACCGGTAGCTAAATAGCAATCACAGTCTATATCCTCGGTTGAACCCGAGTAACAAGTGGTCGAGGATGAAGAAGAAGATTTCCTTACTCCTCGAGCTTTCGTCTCCCCCAAGGAGTCAGATGCGATGAAGTCCACGGTCGAGGAACTTGAGTGGGTGATATTGATTGAGCATCTGTCGGAACGAAAGGTATACCTGGGGACGGGATTAATCCTCGAACTCGAGAAAAACTCATTCAATTCCTTATCGATAACATTGATGTCTTTGCTTGGTCCCACTTAGATATGACAAGGATCCCACCGGAGATAACCACCCTTCGACTGAGTGTCGATCCTAGATTTTAAATTGGTGAAGCAAAAGAGAAGGCCCCAATCCGAGGTAAAGCACACATTCATAAAAGACGAGGTAACCAAACTTCTTAAGATAGGGTCCATTAGGGAAGTAAAATACCCCGAATGGCTAGCTAATGTAGTAGTAGTCCCTAAAAAGGGAAACAAACTTAGAATGTGTGTACACTACAAAGATTTGAACAAGGCATGCCCTACAGACTCTTTCCGATTGCCAACATCGATCGTTTAATCGATGCTACGACCGGCCACGAGATCGTTACTTTTCTCGATGCCTACTCCGGGTACAATAAAATTCGAATGAACTTGGAGGACCAGGAAAAGACTTCTTTTATCACAAAGTATGGAACATATTGCTACAATATAATGCCCTTCGGGCTAAAATATACAGGGTCTACATACCAACGCCTAGTTAATAAAATGTTCGAACATCAGATAGACAAATCTATGGAAGTTTATATTGATGACATGCTAGTTAAGTCCCTGCACGCATAGGACCATTTGATTCATTTGCAGGCAACGTTCGAGATCTTAAGAAAATACGACATGAAATTCAACCCCGATAGATATGTCCCTGCACGCAGAGGACCATTTGATTCATTTGTAGGCTCGGGCAAGTTCTTAGGTTTTATGGTGTCAAACAGGGGGGGGGGGTTTCGATATCAACCCTGATAAAATCAAATCCATCGAATAAATCACCATCATGAACAATGTGAAAGCCGTACAACGGCTAACCAGACGGATAGCTGCCTTAGGCCGGTTTATCTCGAGGTCGTCGGATCGGAGTAATCATTTGTTTTCCCTACTTAAGAAGAAGAATGATTTTGCATGGACTCCGTAGTGTCAATGAGCCTTAGAAGAGTTAAAACGGTACCTCTCGAGCCCACCTTTGCTTCACACTCCGAAGGAGGATGAAAAAATCTACATGTACTTTGCCGTGTCCGAGGTAGCGGTAAATGGAGTGTTGGTTTGAGAAGAACAAGGTACACAATTTCCTTTTTATTATGTAAGTCGGACTCTAGGAGATGCTAAAACCAGGTACCCACATTTAGAATAGTTAGCACTTGCACTAATAAGCACATCTAGGAAATTAAAACCATATTTTCAATGTCACTCTATATGTGTATTGACTACATACCCACTTCGAAATGTCTTGCATAAGCCCGAGTAGTCTGGCCGATTGGAAAAATGGGCCATGGAACTTGGAGGGTACGATATTGAATATCAACCCTGAACGACCATCAAGTCTCAAATTTTGGCAGACTTCGTGACTGATTTTACGCCTGCCCTCGTACCTGAAGTAGAAAAGGAACTTTTGCTAAAAACGGGTACATCCTCGGGGGTTTGGACCCTCTTCACAGACGATGCCTCGAATGTGAAAGGGTCCTGGCTCAGTATTGTTTTAAAACTGCCTACGGGCAGTATCATTAGGCAACAACAACAACATACCCAGTAAAATCCCACTAGTGGGGTCTAGGGAGAGTGGAGTGTACGCAGACCTTACCTCTACCCCGAAAAGGGTAGAGAGGTTGTTTCCAGGAGACTCTCGGCTCAACAGGAAAGACAATAATATCATAAAAGAAACAAGAGAAAAGGCATGTAACAACAAAAGATGCCATAAAGAAAATAACAACAACGAATAAGCAAAAGGACAATAACACAAAACTATGCAAAAGTCTATCAGACTACCCTGTACAAAAGGGAAAGAACTCTCGACTACCCCCTAGCCTACCACCCTAATGCTCGATCTCCACATGTTCCTATCAAGATCCATGTCCTCGGAAATATGAAGTCGCGCCATGTCTTTCCTGATCAACTCTCCCCAATACTTCTTAGGCCACCCTCTGTCTCTTCTTGTACCTGCCAAAGTCAACCGCTCACACCTCTAACCGGTGCATCTAGGCTTCTCCTCCGCACGTGTCTGAACCATCTAAGTCGCGCTTCCAGAATCTTGTCGTTCACGGGAGCCACGCCCACCCTCTCCCGAATATCTTCATTCCAAATCTTATCCAACCTAGTGTGCCCACACATCCATCTCAACATCCTCATTCTGCTACTTTCATCTTCTGGATATGTGAATTCTTAACTGGCCAACACTCAGCTCCGTACAACATGGTCGGTCTAACCACCTCTATAGAACTTACCTTTGAGTTTTGTTGGCACCTTCTTGTCACACAGAACTCCAGACGCTAACCTCCATTTCATCTACCCCACCCTAATACGGTGCGTAATATCCCTGTCGATCTCCCCATCTCCCTGGATAATTGACCCTAAGTACTTAAAACTTTCTCTCTTGAGGATGACCTGTGAGTCAATCCTGAATTCCACATCTGTTTCCCCTGTCATATCACTGAACTTACATTCCACATATTCCGTCTTAGTCCTACTCAACTTGAAACCTTTAGACTCCAGGGACTGCCTCCAGTCTCCCATTAACACCGCCTCGTGTCTCATCAATCAGAATTATATCATCAGCGAATAACATACACCATGGCACCTCTCCTTGGATATGGTGTGTTAGTGCCTCCATCGCCAAAGCGAATAAGAACGGGCTGAGCGCAGATCCTCGGTGTAACCCCATAACCACCAGATAAGGTTCTGATTCACCTCCCACAGTCCTAACCCGAGTCATAGCT
This sequence comes from Nicotiana knightiana, assembly GCA_005239525.1. Classification (NCBI taxonomy): domain Eukaryota; kingdom Viridiplantae; phylum Streptophyta; class Magnoliopsida; order Solanales; family Solanaceae; genus Nicotiana; species Nicotiana knightiana. Next base: position 8,594 of record ML416874.1, on the reverse strand, counting down.
CCATCATACATATCCTTTATCGCTCTAATGTAAGACACGCGGCACACTTTTCACCTCCAGACACCTACAAAGGACGTCCCTAGGGACCTTGTCATATGCCTTCTCTAGGTCAATAAACACCATATGCAAATCCCTCGTCCTATCCCTGTATAGTTCCACCAACCTTCTGATAAGGTGGATAGCTTTTGTAGTAGAACGACCTGTCATGAACCTGAACTGGTTTTCTGATATAGACACTGCCCTCCTTATCCTCCCTTCCACCACCCTCTCTCAAACTTTCATGGTATGACTTAGTAACTTGATACCCCTATAGTTGTTACAATTCTAGATATCCCCTTTGTTCTTGTACATTGGAACAATCATACTCCACCGCCACTCATCAGACATCCTCTTTGTCCTAAAGATCACATTAAACAACCCAGTCAGCCACTTCAAGCCTGCTCTACCCGCATATCTCCAAAACTCTACTAGAATCTCGTCTGGTCCGGTCGATTGGGCAGTATCATTAGGAAATCTATAAAACTTCTAAATTGACTAACAATGAGGCCGAGTATGAGGCCATGATTTCAGGTCTCAAACTGGCCAAGGTCCTGGGAGCAGAGGTCATTGAGGCCAAGTGTGACTCTCTTTTGGTAGTGAACCAAGTAAACGGAAGCTTCGAAGTTCGAGTAGATAGAATGCAAAGGTACATAGACAAACTTCAAGTGACATTGCACTGCTTCAAAGAATGGACACTGGATCATGTACCTCGAGAACAGAACAGTGAGGCAGATGCACTTGCGAATTTGGGGTCATCGGTCGAAGAAGATGATATTTTCATGGGGACTGTTTTCCAATTATCGAGGTCCGTGGTCAAATAAGTCCATGAGGAAATTAACTCAACAAGCTTGACGTGGGACTGGAGGAATAAATACGTCGAATAATTGAAGCACGGAAAGCTCCCCTCGGACCCAAAGGAGTTGGGAGCCTTACGAGCCAAAGCAGCTCGATTCTCGCTCGATGAAAATGAAACATTATACAGAAGAACCTTCGACGGACCACTAGCAGTATGCTTAGGACCGGGAGACAACGATTATGTATAGCGAGAAATACATGAAGGCACTTGTGGGAACCACTCTAGCGCTGACTCTTTGGTTCGCAAGGTAATTAGAGATGGATATTACTGGGATAGCATGGAAAAAAATACTAAGGAGTTCGTTCGAAGGCGTGACAAATGTCAAAGGTTCGCACCGATGATCCATCAGCCCGGTGAACAACTCCAGTTGGTCATATCCCCGTGGCCATTCAAGAAATGGGGGATGGACATTGTCGGCTCCCTACCAACTGCACCAGGTAAAGCTAAATTCATTTTGTTTATGACTGAGTACTTTTCAATATAGGTAGAAGCGCAGGCCTTCGATAAAATAAGAGAAAAAGAAGTCATTGACATCATATGGGACCACATCGCGTTTCGGTTCGGGATACCCGCCGAAATAGTATGTGACAATGTGAAGCAGTTCATCAGCAGCAAAGTGACAAAATTCTTCGAAGACCCTAAAATCAAAAGGATTCTATCAACCGCCTATCACCCAAGCGAAAATGGCCAAGACGAGTCGACAAACAAAACTATCATTCAAAACTTGAAGAAGAGGTTGAATGATGCTAAAGGGGAATGGAGATAAGTATTACCAAAAGTGCTATGGGCGTACCAGACAAAGTCGAAATCAAGCACGGGGGAAACTCCTATTTTCTTTGGTTTATGGGTCCGAAGTGTTAATTCTGGTCGAAGTCGGGGAACCTAGCGTCAAGTTTCAACATACTACTGAGGATTCGAACCACGAGGCTATGAACACTTGCCTCGAGCTACTAGATGAAAAACGTGAAGCCGCACTAGTTTGAATGGCCTCACAAAAGCAAAGGGTCGAGCGGTATTACAACAAAAGGGCGAACCTTCTCCATTTCGGAGTCGGTGACTTAGTTCTAAGGAAAGTCACCCTTAATACTCGAGACCTAAATGAAGGGAAACTAGGCCCCGATTGGGAAGGATCATACTGAGTCATCGGAGTCGTAAGGAAGGGATCCTAAAAACTTAGCACAATGGAAGGCGAGCAACTGCCAAACAATTGGAACATATCACCACTCAAACAATATTATTTCTAAGGTATGACCTTCTCCCATTTTTTCCATTTATATTTAAGAGTAAATCCTTACAGATGTTCGATTGGTGACATCGAAGCATCCTTCAACTCGAAGACTTTGGGTTTAAAGCATGCGTTGCACTCTTTTTCCTTAGATCAGATTTTATCCCAAATGAGTTTCTTCAGAAAGGTTTTAACGAGGAAACACTTATATGCTACCTGAGGGGAATTCAACAAGTATTCAAGGCTTCTTTTCAATCAACCTCGAATACTAGGGGGGCATCACCCTCAGAGGTTATACTTTCGAAGGAAACAATTCACGCCAAAGAGGTCCTCGATAGGAGAACTTTGTAATGGGCCAAACGGTCAAATGAACCGTGTCCATGTAGAATAATTGATCCCCTGACGGCAAAACATGTACGCATTATTCAAAGAAGCATTCTCGCTATGTAAAAACACTTTGTGTCTCAAAGAAGTCTACTATTATACGAGCTTCATACTTATAATTCTACGAGAAACGGGTCAAGGGCCAGAACGTAAATGCACCCTGAATACTCGGGGACTGTCATCGACGGTCAACACTTCTGAGCCATCGAAAACTCGAACTCATAAGACCTCTAAGAGGAACCCCCTCGATATAAAGGCCAAGGCCACCATACTTGGGGACTAACCTTTCGAACAAGTTCGAAAAGTTATCGGGAAACGAGTCCAAGAAACATACATGATGGCTACGACCACATTAAAGGCTATGACCATATTAAACACTACGGTCATATGAAAAGGCTATGGCCGAAATAATGCGGCTCGGAGACGTCCAACATCCGCCATAAAACTGAAGGCCTTCAAACACTTTGTAAAACCGGTTAAATCAGGCTACCCTCGGCAAAATAAAATGATAAAGGGCTTCGATAAAACCAGCCCTCGAATAACATAGAGGCTTCGATAACATCAGCCTTCGAAAAAACCTCAAGAGGTAGTCAATTATCATTACACAACGAATTACAAATGAGGTTCCAATCGATCAAACCTTCAAAAAACCCAACGGGTACAAAATACACATGCTAAGGCATATCAAAATTTTCACTAAGTCTTTTAGCCGAAAAGAGGGAAAAATTATAGCCGCTTTAGAGGCCGAATTGTCCCTACCTTAAATAGCCTAATGGCCAACCTAAAAGAGCCTAAGGGAAAACCTAAAAATCCTAAGGGCCAATATTAGAAAAGCCTAAAGACCAATATTTAAGAGCATAAGGGCCGAAGCACATGGAGTTCAAGACCTTGCCTTCACTCAGCTCGAACTCAAGCGTCCCATCACTTCGAGCCTACGTCCAACTGACTTAAAGTTTAGCTCGAGGATTAAACCTTAAGAAGTATTCTATTATCGCTCACTGGTCAAATAAAAACCTAAGGGTTTACTATATTCTGAGTCCAGGCCAATACTAGGACTGATCATTAGAATTACAACATGAAATTTCTTTTCACAAATAAAGACGAAACAGAATTTAACACAAAAAGAAGATGGAGAAAAGAGGTTCTTTATATTCATAAGATATATATTTACAGCTCCCACGAGGGGCCCTTACAAAAAAGCAAAAAAAAAAATAAAAACAAAAAGAACCTAATTTATTTTCGGGGCTACTTTCTCGGAGGCAATATCCCCAGGAGTTGTATCTTCGGGTACCTCCTCCTCCTCGGGGAATTCATGTCCGTCTTCCTCACTCTCGGAGCCGCTGGCAGAATCCTCATCATCAGAGAGCAGGGCAGCTGCCTCTTCTTCCAAAGTTTTCACCTTCTTGATGTCGGCCGAAAGGTCGAAGCCTCTAGAATGCACCTCCGCGAGAGTTTGTCTTCGCCTAGCATGATTGAGGGCACATGTTAACTTAATCTCGGCTGAGGTAGAGATATCCTGTGCCTGAGCATTAGCAACAACAGCGTCAACTCGATACGACGACACAAATGCCTCAGCCTCGGATTTGGCTTTAGCAAATTCAGCGACCGATTTAGCTCGAAGCTCATCAATTTTGCAGCTCTCCTCTTTTGCACTTTGAAGCTGGTTCTCGACTGAGGCCTGCTTTTCCCGAAGAGTGTCTTTTTCTGAGGAAAGACGATTCATATGTTGTCTCCACCCAAGGGTTTCAGCCTCTTTGGTCTTGAGCTCCTCTCGAAGTTGCTCCACCAGGTCGGCCTTCTGTTGGAACTGCAAAGTTGAAGCATTAGAAACCAAAACAAGTAAATACAAAATAGGCCCATAAAGGCTATATTACATGCTCGATGAGCTCGGCCCGCTCTTGGGAAGCCTTCTCTAAACCATCTCGAAGATCGCTGATTTCCCCATCTCTTTTGGCATAGAGAGCCTTTAGGTTGTCCGTCTCTACCATGAGCTTCTTGAGCTCAGCTTCACACCGAGCAAGCTTGGCCCGAGACTTGGAAAATACTTGATTGTAAAGCAGAACGGCCTTCTCATAAAGAAAAGGAGTCAGAAAGACAAAAATCAAACTCAAAGCATAGTTGTAAAGGCAAAGTTTACCTGTTTATGAAGCTTTTCGGCCTCCTAAAAAATGAACAAGGTGTCAAGATCGGGGACCTCCTCGATTCCAGAAAGGTACTCCTGAAAGATGTCGTTCTCCCTGTGTGATGTTCCCACATCCGGAGTCCTCATATCTTGGGCGTGTCGTATTTGCCCCTCACAGAACACCTGGCTCGGCGAAGAATCGTCCACATCGATTACCCCGAATGATTCGCTCGGGGCATTTTCACGTCTTCGGAGGGCCTCAGAGTTGGGCTCTCCAAGTTCATCAGCCAAGTGCTCCCCGGGACGAGGTGCATTCTTGTCACTTGATGGCTCCGGGACTTTGCTCGAACTCCCCTCATAAATCTCTTCGGCTCGAGATTGAACCGTACTAGCTCCCTTTGGTTCAGCTGCCTTCGAAGCATCAGTGCTTCCTCTTTTCCCAGTTTTTAGCGGGCAGTCATCATCTTTGCCCTCTGCGCGGTCTCTCTCTTCATCCTCAGCACGAAGACTATTACATCTCGTACTTTAATATTAGGATTAGTCGTAGTAAAGCACATGAGCCTAAAGGGACTAAGACCATTCATGAGGTTATAAAGAATTTGTGACTATGTTATTATAAGATCTCGTAAGTTTAACCACCTTGATACCGTTATATATATATATATATATATTTGATATGGTATTTATTTTGAATGAAATATTTTTATAAAGTTTGAAAAAAAGAAGTATAATTTTATATAGTTTTTAATATTATTACTTCCAAATATGCTTTAAATTATACACATAATATGAGAAAATTTAGGAGATTTTCTTTATTGTAAATATAGAAAGTATTTTCTCCCAAGAAAAGAAGGTTATTTTTTTACCATTTTAAGAATTAAGCGTACGAAAACTTATATTCTTTATATGAAACTAGAAAAATTAAAGTTGAGAAAATATATGTATTTTTACATGAATATTTCAAAAAAATAATAATGTATGTATTGATTTTATAGGGTGTTATAATAGAATTAGATGGGTGTTTTAAATAAGACAAAAAAAATGGAGTTTGGAATGAAGTGGACACCTGGGTGAAAGTGTACATGACTTTTGATACGTACTACATAGGTGTCTATTTCAATCCAATTAACACTATTTTCTTCTTATTCTTCTTCCACCTAAGCTCAAACCCAAAGACTTACTTCCAAAGTCCAACACTACGTATATTTACTTGAATTAAATGAAACCATGTTGGAGTTGCTTCTCTTTTAGTATTTCCTACCAGCTAAATCATCCTCATCCACTACTGCCACAAATTCAAGAGAATTTGGTCTTTATTCAAACTTTATCATCATCCTTTTGCTTACTGCCAAAATCAATTTGCCGCACCTCAGGCTATTACATGCATTATGTACAAAATTGAACACTCCCAACTTGTTTATTTGATAACTGATCATCCTCTTACTCTTTAAGTTGATCACGTTTTTTTCAAATCAGGAGATTAAATTTATCATTTTCTGGATGTATTCCTATCAGAATCCGAATTCTGAGCTATTGTTTTCTTGGAATGCAATTACTAAATTGTAATACCAATCAAGAGAATCGGCTCAGGTATGTTAAGGCTAAGTTCTTTCTTCATTTTGCATGATGTCATAATTACACAAGCTTGATAATGAGGCATAAATAAAAATTTATGTCCCGGAATTTACGTATATTTTTCTAGTTTTGTAAGTACAATATTCTCTTTATCGGGACTTCACATTTTGAGTATTTTCTTTTTCCAGTCAAGAGAGAAGATAGTCTATATATATAGTATTACAGTATTTTCATTACCATCGAGCTATAATCGATGGGCAGGCCCCTATTGGGCAACCTCTGATCAGATGGTAAGTTATATACCGAGCCTACTGTGGCCGAACGCCTATGAGCGAGCCCAGTTGGTCGAGATGCAAAGTCTAATATGGCTGAGCGCCTATGAGCGAGCCTACTACGGCAGAGCAGTTTTATATATATATATATATATATATATATATATATATATATATATATATATACA
>ML416871.1:0-21535 GCA_005239525.1 Nicotiana knightiana | reverse complement strand
AATATATATATTATATATAGCATAAATATAAAAGTTATAAAATTTTATTTCCTTATATTCTTAGTTTTTTTTTTTAATATTTTTCACCTTTTATTTTCAGTACACTTGAACGTTATTAGTCAGGAAAACATCGAATGGACAAATGTTATAGAACAAACTGCAACGGCAGTAAATTAGTATGTCCCATTGGACTTACCTCCAGCTTGAATTCAACTATGAACCAAAAATGATTTTCTTAGACCTTTGCTTAGTTATTAAAAATATAATATTGCCAAATTATTTCATTTATGATAGCTACATAGGTGTTGAGGGAGAGGGAAGTGTATGTCCAAAGCCTTCATATGTTGCTGATTTATGTTGCTAATAAGATAGAATTCTGGGCAGCAGAGTACTCTGATTTGCTTCTATGTTCTGGACAGCTAAACGGATAATGTGAACCTTCATTGAGTCAGCTCTTCCATACACTTGGTTATAATTTAATTTTGTTGTTGTTCAAAAAGTTGCTGTAGAGCCGAACAAACCGAAGTTACCGTACCGAATAAACCGAAATCGAAAGGCGAAAAATCGAATCATACCGAATGTAATTAGGTACAGTATTTGTATAGCATTTTAGAAAATCGAATACCGAAAATACTGTACCGAATTATCTAAATATCGTACCATACCGACCGATGAACACCTCTAGTTGTAGGCGTAAAAAATCGTGTAAATATTTGTACACGGTTGAAATCGAGGCTATCGAGACGAACGTTGTATCGAGTGTCAACTTCGGCCAAATCATGGAGCTGAGGCATTGAGTTTGAGATCGAAGTCTCTTTCGAGATCGAGGTTGGTATCAATCGAAGCCAAGGGAGACAGACTTTGAGTAATGTCGGAGATAGTTTAGTAACAGAAGAACGATATATCTGTGATTGGTCGAGGATCATGCATAAATCTCGGAAAGGATCAAATCAGAAGTGGTTAATTAGCTAATTATATGATTTCCTTCTGTAATTAGAGTTATACCATAAGTGGAATTCCTCTATTACATAAGAGGAGTTCTAATCATTTGTAAGGATCATTTAAAAAGATTAAAGCAATACAACTCTTTCTTTCTCGCTTACGTTTATTGTTCATCAGTTTATTCCACTTCATACTGTTCTTGCACTTGTCAGTTCGAGGATATCTCGATTCGAGAATGAAGCTCTATTTAAATGCTGGTTTGATTTATTTATAATTTAATTCTGTCATTTACCATCATATTTATCAATAGTGTTGAGTAAAATCACATATCCTTAAAATCACAATACAAGTTCAATTGTTATCCAAATTCTAGGGTAAATAGTTTGGCGTCCACCATTGGGCTAAGGATAATAGTGATTGTTCAATACTCATTCCGATAACACACACTATTTTACGTTTGTTCTTGTAACTATTTTTATTTTCAAGATAAAACATGCCAAACTCACAAACAAAAGCCACACATGGTGACAATGGCCTCGGATTTCACGGCGAAAACGACAATGTAGCTGCTCTAGGGGTCGAGGTACCTCAGGCTGATCTCGAGGAAGCACTGATTGCCAATCCAGTCGATGTTAGTTCGCATATCGCCTTAAATGCAAATTTGGGCGCAGATCCCGAAGGGAGCGTACGCAGAGAAGGTCGATCTGGTGGTCGAGGTACGCAAGGCGGAGGAGATGGAGGAGTCAGCCTCCAAGTGATATTTTTGAGATGTTTCAGGCTCAACAAGCCGATGTTGCACAGGTACAAAATTAGCATCGAACGCCGAGTGGGGTCGAATCGGAAGTCACCTGCCGAACCTAGCCAGTGCCAGAAAGATCGAATGCCAGTGAATCGAGGACTGACCCTGTCGTAATGAAGATGCTCGAGGAACTCACCAAACGAATTGAATCAGAAGAGAAGAAAATTGAGGCAAATGATAAGAAAGTAGAAATGTACAACTCCCGGGTTGACCAAATACCGGGGGCACCGCCAATTTTAAAAGGAATGGATTCAAAGAAGTTTGTACAGAAGTCGTTTCCCCCAAGTGCGGCTCCGAAGCCCATTCCGAAGAAATTTTGTATGCCGAAAATCCCTAAATACAATGGGACCACCGATCTCAACAAGTATGTCACATCTTATACTTGCGCTATCAAAGGAAATTATTTAGAAGATGATGAGATCGAATCTGTGCTACTAAAGAAATTTGGAGAAACTCTACTAAAGGGAGCAATGATCTGGTACCACAATCTACTGCCAAATTTCATTGACTCATTCGCCATGCTTGTGGATTCTTTCATAAAGGCACATGCCGGGGTAATAAAGGTTGCGACGAGGAAATCGAATCTTTTTAAAGTGAGACAAAAGGATAACGAAATACTGAAGGAGTTCGTGTCTCGGTTCCAAATGGAACACATGGAATTACCACACCACAGACGATTGGGTTGTTCAAGCCTGTACTCAAGGGTTGAACAAACGGAGCTCGATAGCATCAAGTCAACTGAAGCAGAATCTAATTGAATATCCGGTGGTAACCTGGGCCGATGTACATAATCGGTAGCAGTCGAAGATTAGAGTCGAGGATGACCGATTGGGAACCCCCTCCGGTTCTGTATATCTGAACAAGCCCGTAGGCAGAAACTAGAGGGATATTGATAGGGAACCTCGGTCGAACAGAGACCGATATCAGCCGTACAAGGCAGATCTCAGAAACAGCGGCCCCGGACGCAATCCCATCCGAAACTATCGAAGGGGTGATCGATGACAGAGTTCTCGGGGACTCATGATCAAAAGTGGCTTCGATAAGCATGCCAATCCCACAAAGGCACCACGGTTATTGGAGTACAACTTCAACATCGACGCATCAGGTATTGTGTCGGCAATTGGGAGAACAAAAGATACTAGATGGCCCCAACCCATACAAACTAATCCTTCCCAAAGAAACCCCAATCTAATGTGCAAGTATCACGGCATGCATGGCCACAGAACCGAATATTGTAGACAACTGAGGGAGGAAGTGGCTCATCTATTCAACGAGGGCCACCTTCGAGAGTTCTTAAGTGATCGAGCCAAAAACCATTTCAGAGAAAGGGACGCCAATAGAAAAAACGAACAAGAAGAACCACATCATGTAATCCATATGATCGTCGGTGGGGTCGATATTCTACAAGGGCCCATGTTCAAACGCACTAAAGTATCAATTACTAGGGAAAAACAGACCCGAGATTATGTTCCAGAAGGCATCGCATCATTCAACGATGAGGAAGCAAAAGGAATCTCTCAACCCCACAATGACACTCTGATAATTTCTATCTTTATAAATAAAATTCAAGTTAAGCATGTTTTAATCGATCCAGGTATCTCGATAAATATTATCTGATCGAGGGTCGTGGAGCAGCTCGGCCTGCAAGATCAAATCGTACCCGCAGCTCGGGTCCTGAATGGTTTCAACATGGACAGCGAAACAACTAAAGGAGAAATCATTTTACCGGTGAACGTAGTTGGGACTACTCAAGAAACCAAGTTCCACGTAATCGAGGGCGACATGAGGTACAACGCCCTGCTCGGAAGGCCCTGGATTCACAATATGAGGGCAGTCCCTTCAACTCTCCACCAAATGCTGAAATTCCCTAAATCGGACGAGGTGAAAACGGTATATGGGGAGCAACACGCAGCAAAAGAAATGTTCGCGGTTGATGAGGTAATACCGATATCGGCACTTTCGTCAACAAAGGGATCGGAGGTCAAAGGAAAATAGGAGGCCAAATAGCAACCACAACCACCAGCCTCGACTCAGTCGGAAAAGTAGGGAGCGGAAGAGGACAACGACTACTGGATCCCTCGATCCTTCATTATCCCCGAAGATTCCGATGCCACCAAATCGACAGTCGAAGAATTGGAACAAGTTATATTGATTGAATACCTACCCTATCGAAAGGTATACCTGGGTACGGGGTTAACCCCCGAACTCAGAAAAAAAACTCATTAAATTTCTTATTGATAATATGGATTATTTTTCTTGGTCCCACTTAGACATGACAGGGATCCCACCGGAGATCACAACACATCAATTGAGCCTAGACCCGAAGTTTAGACCGGTGAAACAAAGAGTAGGCCCCAGTCTGAGGTAAAACATGCATTCATCAAGGACGAGGTAACTAAGCTTCTCAAAATAGGATCCATCCGGGAAGTAGAATATCCCGAATAGTTAGCAAATGTAATGGTGGTCCCTAAGAAGGGGAACAAACTTAGGATGTGCGTAGATTATAAATATTTAAACAAAGCGTGTCCCAAAGACTCTTTTCCTCTGCCGAATATCGATTGCATGTACAGCCGGCCACGAGATCCTTATTTTTCTCGACGCCTACTCCAGGTACAATTAGATTCAAATGAACCCGGAGGATCAGGAAAAGACTTCGTTCATCACTAAATATGGCACATATTGTTATAACGTAATGCAATTTGGATTTAAAAAATGCTGGTGCTACCTAACAACGCCTAGTGAACAAAATGTTCGAAGAACAAATAGGTAAATCAATGGAGGTATATATTGACGATATGCTAGTTTAGTCCCTGCGTGCAGAACTATTTTAACACATTTGGAAGAAACTTTCAATATATTGAGAAAATACAACATGAAGCTAAACCCCGAGAAATGTGCTTTCGGGGTCGGTTCGGGCAAGTTCCTCGGATTTATGGTGTCGAATCAGGGTATCGAGATCAACCCCGATAAAATCAAGGCAATCGAAGACATCACAGTCATGGACAGCATTAAGGTCGTGCAAATATTGACAAGGAGGATAGCCACCTTGGGTCGGTTTATCTCGAGGTCATCAGATCAAAGTCATAGGTTCTTCTCACTGCTAAAAAAATAAGAACAATTTTGCCTCGACCCCGGAATGCCAACAGACGTTGGAAGAGTTAAAATGGTATCTCTCGAGCACACCATTGCTGCATACCCCAAAAATAGACGAGCAACTCTATTTATATCTGGAAGTCTCGGAAGTCGCGGTAAGTGGGGTCTTAGTTCGAGAAGAGAAAGGTACGCAATTTCCAGCTTACTATGTTAGTCGAACTTTAGGTGAGGCCGATACCCGGTACCCACACTTAGAAAAATTAGTGCTTGCTTTAATAAGCGCCTCTAGGAAACTAAAACCATATTTTCAGTGTCACCCAATTTGTGTGGTGGCCACTTATACTCTTTGTAATGTTTTGCATAAGCCCGAACTCTCGGGCCAATTGGCCAAATGGCCGTCGAACTCAGTGGGTATGATATCGAGTATCAACCCCGAACGACCATCAAGTCTCAAATCTTAGCAGACTTCGTGGCCGACTTCACGCCAACCCTCGTACCCGAGGTCGAAAAGGAACTTTTGTTAAAATTGGGTACATCATCGGGGGTGTGGACCCTTTTTACAGATGGCGCTTCGAATGTGAAAAGGTCTGATCTAGGCATAATTTTGAACCCGCCCACAAGAAATACTGTTAGGCAATCTATAAAAACTTCTAAGTTGAGTAACAATAGGCCGAGTACGAGGCGATGATTGCAGGTCTCGAACTGACTAAGAGCTTGGGAGCGGAGGTCATCGAGGCCAAATGTGACTCCCTACTGGTGGTAAACCAAGTCAACATAACCTTCCAGGTTCAAGAGGATCGAATGCAGAGGTACTTGGATAAATTGCAGGTAACATTACACCGATTTAAGGAATGGACCTTACAACATGTACCTCGAGAACAAAATAGTGAGGCTGATGCCCTTGCAAATTTGGGGTCATAAGTCGAAGACGACGAAATTAGCTCGGGGATTGTCGTACAACTTTCGAAGCTAGTGATTGAATAAGGTCATGCTGAAATAAACTCGACAAGCCTAACCTGGGATTGGAGCAATAAATATATCGAGTATCTAAAAAATGGGAAGCTCCCATCAGACCCTAAGGAAATCAAGGACTCTACGAACAAAGGATGCTCGATTCACATTGGCCAAAGATGGAACATTATACAGAAGGATGTTCAATGGACCATTGGTAGTATGCTTGGGACAAGGAGACACTGATTACGTCCTATGGGAAGTTCATGAGGTTACTTGCGGGAACCATTCTGGTGCCGAATCACTAGTTCACAGAGTCATCAGAGCAGGATACTATTGGGCAAATATGGAGAAGGATACTAAATAATTCGTTCAAAAATGTGACTAGTGTCAAAGGTATGACCGATGATCCACCAACCCGGAGAGAAACTACATTCAGTCTTATCCCCATGGTTGTTCATGAAATGGGGAATGGATATCGTCGGTCCTCTGTCATCGGCCCCAAATAAAGCTAAATTCATTCTTTTTATGACTTACTATTTCTCTAAGTGGGTTTAAGCACATGCCTTCGAGAAAGTTAGAGAAAAAGAAGTTATAGACTTCATCTGGGATCACATCATATGCCGATTCGGGATACCTGCCAAAATCGTATGCGACAATGAAAAACAATTCATCGGCAACAAAATAACGAAGTTTCTCAAATATCACAAAATAAAAAGGATCTTATCGACACTGTATCATCCTAGGGGGAACGGACAGGCCGAATCGACAAACAAGACCATCATTCAGAATTTAAAGAAAAGATTGAACGACGCCAAGGGAAAATGGAGAGAAATTTTACCTGAACGTTTGGGCGTATCGAACAACGCCAAAATATAGTACGGGGGCAACACCATTTCCTTAGTAATGGCATCGAAGCTCTAATCTCGGTTGAAGTCGGGGAACCTAGTGTCAGGTTTCGATACACAACGGAGAAATCAATCATGAAGTTATGAATACAAGCCTCGAGCTACTAGATGAAAAATGGGAAGCTTCTCTCGTCCGAATGGCCGCACAAAAGCAACGCATCGAGAGGTACTATAATCGAAGGGCCAACCTTCGCCACTTTAGAATTGGGGATTTAGTTCTAAGAAAAGTCACCCTAAATACTCGAGACCCAAACGAAGGAAAACTCGGCCCAAATTAGGAAGGACCATATCAGGTCCTCGACAACATCGAAAAGGGATCTTACAAGCTTGGCACGATGAATGACGAATAACTTCCAAATAATTGGAACATATCACTCCTCAAACGATATTACTGTTGAGGTATGGCCTTCTCCTTATTTCATTTACGTTTTATACTAACTTATTGCAGGTGTTCAATCGAAGGCATCAAAGTTCTCTCCAAACATGAAGTTCTTAGGTCTGAAAGCACGCTTTGTGCTCTTTTTCCCTTCGACTGGTTTTACAAAGTTCATACTTATGATTATTGTGAAAACTGGCTCAAGGGTCGATCGCAACTAAACTTCGAACAATCAACTTTATACTCGGGGACTGCCGTCCAAAAATCGATATGTTCGAATTACTTAACTTCGAGATCATAAGACCTTAAAAAGGCAACCCTCAATTTTATAGGCCAGGGCCACCCTACTTGGGGACTAGTGTAATTTGGAAAATAATCCCAAGAGGCAGATCCCAAGGCTACGTCCAAACTAACGCGGTTCGGAGTTGTCCGAATTTCTCAATAAAAATAGGCCTTCGAATTCTCTTATAAACTGGTTAAAAAGGCTACCCTCGGCAAAATAACCAAAGGGGTTCGATAACGTCAACCCTTGAAAAATCTTAAGAGGTATCAAAATGTTTGAACCTTCGAACAATTTACTACAAACTTGTGCTAAGGCACAAAAAAGCAAAGGGTTTTAATAACATTAGATCTCGAAAAAATCCAACGGGTAGAGACTTAATCCGTGCTATAACAAATTCCTATATATTTCAATTTTTTAAGCCGAAAGGGAAAAAGCCATTCTTCTGAGGTCATATCGGCCCGATTCAAGAGCCTAAGAGCTATTTTTTTTTTTTGAGTTCGAGAGTTCGTCCTAGCTCAACTAAAACCTAAGGGTTTTACTACTTCGAGTTCGAGTAAGTGCTCACTTAACTACAAAAACTATATTAGCCTAACTTTGGCCAAGTTACCTAAGATTCACAAACAAATTTTCACAAGTCAAAAAATTGAGACGAAATTCAAAAAGGAAAATTGTTATATAAACGAAGATATATTCATAGGACCAACCGGGGTCCTACATAAAAAGAAAGAATAAATACAAAGATCCTAGTTATTCTTCGGGGGCAGTTTCTTCCTTGGGCCCCTCATTATTCTCGGACCCACTCTTGCTGCCATCATCATCATCATCGTCATCAGAAGAGGCCAATAGTCTAGCATCGGCTTCGTGCTCTTTTTCCTTTATTATCTCTTCGGTAATATCGAAGACTCAGGTGTGGATCTCCTCGAGGGTCTCCCTCCGAGATTGGCATTTTTCAAGCTCGGCAATCCAATGTGCTCGTGTTTGAGCAGTATCGGCAGCCTCCCTCACTTGAGCTTGAGCAGCTTTGGCATCGGCCCGATAAATGGCCACCATCTTGTCAGCCACGGCCTTTGATTTTTTGGCCTCAGCTTGGGCCTTTGCGAGTTCGGAAGCCAATTGAACCACGAGCTCATCTATCTTCTTTGACTGAGCCGAGCACTTTTCCTTCATACTTCGAAGTCGAACTTTGACTGACGATAACTGGGCCAAGGTAGTCTCTTTCTCAGCAGCAAGACGGTCCATGCCTTCCTTCCACCCGTAGCACTCTGCCTTTTCACTTGGTCGACCTCCTCTCGAAACAGCTCAATCCTATCGATCTTTTGCTGCAGCTATGATATTGAAATGTTAGCCTCCGTTACCGAATCAAGTCCATGATTTTTCAAGAGTATCATTACCTGCTCGATCAGCTCGGTTTGCTCCTTATGAGCTTTATACAATTCAGCTCGGAGGTCCTTAATCTCCTCGTCTTTTTGCCCGCAGTGAAGCTTGAGGGAATTCCTCTCTTTAGAAAGCCTTTGGAGATCGGCCTCACATTGGCTCAATTCAGCCCATGACCTAGAGAAAGCCTGTATATAAAGGGAAAAGAGTTAGACAAAAAACAAAGGAATGTTACATCAACAAAAGAACTTAAACTTACTCGGTTCAGGAGACGTTGGGCCTCTTCGAAGAGGTTGGATGCGTCATTGAGATCGGAGGCATCCTTGACCCCCGTAAAGCAATCCCGAAAGGGATCCTCCCCAACAGGGACTCCACCTACTTCGGGAGTCCTCAAAGCTTGAGCATCCCATATAGCCTCTTCGGAATAGGTGGGAAAGGATGGCGAGTGACCTGCTGCATTTCCCCAAGTGAGTCACTTAGGGTGCTCTGTTTAACTCGAGGGGTCTCGGGACCAGCCCCGTCAGATATACTCGTTGTTTGACGAGAATCAGCCTCGATCTCGGACGATTCGGGGACTTTGCCCGAACCCTTCTCCAAGGCCTCCTCAGCACGAGGCAGGGCCTCCCCAACCGCCACCGATTCAGCGGCCTTGGAGACCTCGACGGTTTCCTCACTTGGGTCACAAGCACCGAGTCACCATCTCCATCTTCTTATTCTTCCTCCCTTAGTTCCTGAACTACATGGGCAGGGAGGGCATGGAGGGCAGCAACACTTATCCTCGATTTGCTAATCGAGTTCTTCTTCTTCTAGGGCTTAGGGTCCTCAGAGGTCAAGGCCCTTTTTCTCTTTTTGTCTTTCGCCGGTTTTGGAGCCATAGTCGAGGCCTCCTCCTTGCCGGATGGAGGCCTCATGGCCGCATACTTTCTCAGGCCTGCACACAAGGAAATTAAATAAGAATGAAGAGATGTTACCAAGTCATCGGATGTATAAAAGAGAAATCTTACCATGATTTTTTCCCTCCCATCGGCCCTTTGCCAAATCGTGCCAGCAGTGCTCAGAGTAAGTGGAGGTCGAGGCCAATTTTCGGACCCAGCTCTCGAGGTCAAGGATATCCAAGCAACAACTGCAAAAAAAAAGGCATTAAATAAAGAAAAAGAACAAAAAAAGAAGAGCATGTAAATTAATAAATTAAGTAGTACTTAAGCTTCAAGTTCCGTTTTTCAGGAAATAGCATCTTCTTCGTCAGGATGAGATCGGAGGTCCTCACTCAAATAAATCTACCCATCCAGCCTCAATATTTGTCCTCGTCGATGCTCGAGAACAATACCTTGGTTGCCCAAAGTTGCAATTTGATCAACCCTCGAAAGATATGGAGGTTGTACAACCTGATGAGGTAATCGAGGGTGAACGGCATCCCCTCGTCTTTGCTCGTGAAGAATCGGAGCATGATGACTATGCGCCAACAAGAAGCATAGATTTGGCCTAAGGTCACCTGGTATTGACGGCAAAAGTCAATGTTGACTGGGTCGAGAGGGCCCAACGTGAAAGGGTAAGTGTAAACACTTAGATACCCTTCCACGTGGGTAGTGATCCCATCCCCTAAAGAGAGCATTACTACCCACGTGAAAGGGTAAGTGTAAACACTTAGATACCCTTCCACGTGGGTAGTAATGCTCTCTTTAGGGGATGGGATCACTACCACTTTGTCCCCCCAGTTGCAATCTCTATTGATCTGCTCGAGATACCTCACGGTTATCGAGAAAATGTACCTCGGCACGTGCTCGCACCGACCATGGACCGAGGGAGGTTTCTCGATCTTGAAATTGGATTTAAGGACACACGAGCTGGGAACACACTTCTCAGGGAGCGGATCCACCGGCGTTTTGTCGTCGGCCGGAAGAAGAAGCTTTATCCTTTTGTGGAACTGTTTTGGATGTTTTTTCCATTTTATGAGTTGACGAAAGAAAAAGATAGTAAGATTTGGTGTTTGAAGACTAGTGGTGGAACCTGAAGATAATGGAAGAGGAGGACTTGAGAGAGGTAAAAGCTTAGAAGATTAGATGAAAGTGAAGGTAAAGTTTGATTCAATAAGAAGAAGGCCTATTTATGAATTTACGGCGACGGTTCAACGGTACTAGTTGTCGACTATCAACTAACGCTCATTAATGGTTTGGGGAACTGTACCGACGGACGTTTCATTAACTTCCATCGCTTACGTCACGGGGATGACATCATTATTTATCGAGGTCGAAAAAATCGGAGGCTCAATTCGTTTCTTATCATTACACTCCAAAACATGAGGGGACTATCTGTATACGGTTAAAATCTGGGCTACCCGATTTCACTATTTGATCGAGACTAGAACGTTGCATCAAGGGTTAGCTTCGGCTAAATCATAGAGCTAAGGCATTGAGTTTGAGATCGAAGTCTCTTTCGAGATCGAGGTTGGTATCAATCGAAGCCAAGGGAGACAGACTCCGAGTAATGTCGGAGATAGCTTAGTAACAGAAGAGCGAGATATCTGCGATTGGTCGAGGATCATGGCGTAAATCTCGGAACGGATCAAATCAGAAGCGGTTAATTAACTAATTATATGATTTCCTTATGTAATTAGAGTTATACCATAAGTGGAACTCCTCTACTATATAAAGAGGTGTTCTTATCATTTGTAAGGATCATTCAAAAAGATTAAAGCAATACAACTCTTTCTTTCTCGCTTACGTTATTGTTCATCCGTTTATTCCATTTCATATTGTTCTTGCACTTGTTAGTTCGAGGATATCTCGACTCGAGACTGAAGCTCTATTTAAATTCTAGTTTGATTTATTTATAATTTAATTTTGTCATTTACCTTCATATTTATCAATCAGTGTTGAGTGAAATCACATATCCTTAAAACCACAATATAAGTTTAATTGTTATCCAAATTTAGGGTAAACAATATTATTTAAAAGTATGATTAACTCACTAAAAGGAGAATCCATAAGCGTCAATTTTTCTTCAATAACTCATACAATTTAACTTCAAAAAAATCAAATATTTAAATTGTGATGTCTTTAATAATCAAATAGAGTAAACTAAAGAGAGAATTTTCTAACAAAAATAAAGGCTTCACAAGAAATTCAATATTTCCACTATACGTGTCCACCAACATGAAATGAGGAAAAGAAGAATCCAAAAAAATAAATAAGCATAAGAATATGCGTATATATCTTTAAACCTTAAGTTCTCAAGCCACAAAAAATAATGTCATAAAATAAATCTACTTTCAAGTAGAGAAAACCTATATCAATCTACCAACAAAAGTAAGAAAAATCTGTAATCGCTTGGTTTAAAAAATACTAACGTTGTTAGAGGTGTGTGTTCCGGCGGTTCAGATTGGATGTGAAAATTTTGATTTGGATTTTCAGTTTTCAAATTGAAAAGTGACAATTTAAATAAGCTCGGATTAGATCGAATTTTGTAAGTTCGATTTCGAATTGATCAGTTTGAATATTTTGGAATTTCGATTTTATGCCTATAAGTTGAGTGAGATGATTCTTCTTGAAAAAATGAACATTCAAATGAAGTATTCACGTTAAATTGCCTACAAAGTTTCTTATTTTAACCGCAATCGCCCAAATAAAGTATTCAACTAATGAAATTATCATCAAGAAAATCCAACAAACATTAATAAGGCCAGTAATAATTAGTAATAGTAAAATCATGTCCAAATAGAAAGCATTCTGACAGTAACTTA
Source organism: Nicotiana knightiana (assembly GCA_005239525.1). Taxonomy (NCBI): domain Eukaryota; kingdom Viridiplantae; phylum Streptophyta; class Magnoliopsida; order Solanales; family Solanaceae; genus Nicotiana; species Nicotiana knightiana. The sequence goes on along the minus strand of ML416871.1, from coordinate 9,070 downwards.
GTAATTAGTATTGAATATATGAGATAATATCTATATTTAAATTGTGATGCCTCTAATAATCAAATTGTTACGCCCCGCAGTATTACGTCAATGTTATGCTCTGCAGTAATAAATTATGACGATGTTGCACTCTGTAGTATTGTACGTTGAATTTGTCATGAGGTGATTGACATCAGTCCAAGTAAAAGATTATTTGGAGATTATAAGAATTATGCTATTTCAAGAGTGATGAATAAATTCGTGAAGGTGAAAGGGGAAGTAACTCAAAGAAAATGATTTTTCATCCATGTTTGGCATGTGGGTGTAAAATACGGGTCGAGCGTTAATACCCGATAATTATGAACAAGTACCATGCAAGGTACCATATGGCCATGATAAAGTGACGTATAAAGTGTATTAAAAATGAGCAGTATTTTAGGTAAATTGAGATAATTCTTAATTATACGGGTAATTGAGTAATTACCGAGTAACGGGACATTACCCAGTTAACTAATAAGTGGATAAAAATTTATAAAATACACCATCCAAAAGTGGAACAAACCCACCATGACTGAGAGTCATTCTTAGTCATTTAGTCCATGTGGCCCCTAAGGTTAAAGTAATATGTAACCAATATAAGACTTCATTATGTGTCTTATCTCATTTAGGGTCAGAACCCATGAATCATTGTTGGCATATAATTCTTAGTTCAAAAGAAACGTTAGAAACAGAAGCTAATACATTCATAATTCATTTGATATATCATATTCCTTCAAGAAGAATGTTAGCAACAGAAGTTAAATTTCGTTCCAAAAAAAAAAAGCTTCACAAAAAAGCAAAAGCTTCCAACGAGAATTTGTTGGAATAGTAGCAACGTGGAATTTTACGGTTCTAGAAGAGTACGGTGCAATCTTCGCCAAGAATATTAGTACGAAAATTTCCCTATTCCAGGTATGTTAAGGGTAATTCCTTCATTTTGCATGATCTTGTAATTACACGAGTTTGATAATGAGACATAAAGAAAAATTCATATCCCGGAATTTACATATATTTTCCTAGTTTTATAAGTTAAAATATTATGTTTATCGGAACTTCATATTCATTTGAGTATTTCCTTTTTCCAATCAAGAGAGCAGGGAGTCTATATATACAGTATTACAGTATTTTCATTACCATCGAGCTATAATCGATAGGCAGGCCCCTATTGGGCAACCTCTGATCAGATGGTAAGTTATATATCGAACTTACTGCGGCCGAGCGCCTATGAGCGAGCCAAGTTGGTCGAGATACAGAGCCTAGTATGATCGAGCGCCTATGAGCGAGCGTACTACGGCAGAGCAGTTATAAAGTTATATATATTTACCGAGCCTTATAGGTCCGGACAGCTATTTTACTTATTATATTGAGAGAATTGAGTCAGGATCAGTAGGTAAGCATACCATCATATTATCTTTGACTTCCAGCTACCTGTAGTTGCCATATTATCAGTTTAGTTTCAGCTTTCAGTATATTTCCTTACATACTCGGTACATTATTCGTACTGACGTCCTTTTGTTTGGGACTCTGCATTCATGCCAGCAGGTATAGATAATCAGTATGACGAGCCCCCATAGTAGACAAGATTGGCATTCAGCAAAAGGATCGGTAAGACTCCACCTAATTCGAAGTGCGGCCGAGTCTATGAGTCATTATGTCAGAGTTTTGCTATAGACTTATGGGTAGGGAAGTACCCTGTCCCATTTGATGTCAAATAATCTTAGAGGCTTTGTAGACAGAGGTTCATTTTGTACAGTACGTCAGGGGCCTTGACGTCCCATATGTATTCATGTCTTGAGAATGATAGTTTACTGATACAGCGTTGCCCACTTACAGTTGTACATTCTGAGTTGTAGCCATGTTATCCCATGATAGTAACCAAAGGAATGAGTTCAGACAACACGACCTATGTATGTTCTAATTTTGATCGAATGATTATGAGTTACAGAGTGGTTCACTCGGGCCAGCTCGGCACCGGGTGCCAGCCATGCCTCCCCAGGTTCGGGGCGTGACAAAGTGGTATCAGAGGGGGTGATGTCCTAGGGAGTCTACAAAGCCGTGTCTAGTAGAGTCTTGTTTATGGGTGTGTCATGCACCACACTTATAAGCAGGAGGCTACAGGGCATTTAGGACTGTCACTCTTTCTTCTTACTCTAGATTGTGTGGTGGAGCTCACTTATAAGAATTTAAATCCCGAACTTCTATTCGTAATAAGATGATGCCTACATTCATGAAGACGATCAATAAGAGATATAGCTGTGAAAGTGTAGAGTTAGAGGAACTCGATTTTTGCATCTTGCTTATGATGAGTAAATAAGAGGTCTTCAGCAGATCATGCGTGTATACATTATTACACTTCTTGATAAGGAACTTTTGGGAAAGAATACTTATCGAATATCATGGTAAAAATGAATAACAGAATCAAAAGTTAGACACGAGTTGCAGCAAGTAAAATAAGACAGTGAAGAAGGGTATGAGGTACCCAGTTAATAAAAACTATCCTTATTTACCATTCAAGAAGAGAGATATAAGCATTTTAAGTTACCTTCAACAGTAACAGATGTACGTTCAATCAGTCACACTAATATTAGTCATGCCCTATGGGAGCTAACGGATATGGTTCAAGAGAAGGACAGGATATCAGGATGCGGCTGGGCTTAGAGTAATCCCAAAATGATGGATGGATGATTTACGTTAGTTGACAATTCCGAAGGATATTGCAAAAAGTGCTAATAGATCTCATTGTGAAACACCTAGGTGGTGCATTCTAAAATAGTACATCTAGATATGAGTGCTACAAAGATAGGTGTTGGAAGCCTGAAAGATAAATATTATCTGAGTATGACTCCCGTCCCTAGTAGAGAGATAATGCTAGGCAACCTGAAGACCCAATGGATGGAGCAAAAGGGAGCTAAAAGCAAAAGAATATCCTGTTAAAGTTTTCAGAATAAAGTGATAGACAGAAAGGTTAGCAGGAAATAAGAAAAGATCTAATGAAGCAATAAGAGTAAGATGTGATACATGGATGGAAACGGTAGGTAAAAAAGATGACGGTATTACAGAGTCTATACTCAAGTAAAGGAAAAGACGAGAGGTGACATGCCTTGAGACAACAAAAGAATATAGGCCATAAAGTCGTATCCTCACTTCAAGAAATAAGTTCGTGACTCCAACGCAACTACCGGAAGGTAAAGTTAGACCCTAGAATAATAGGAATCAGTATGGGCTGGTGAACAAGATAAACTAAACGTGAATCAGGGACTAAGTGATTGGATAACACTCGGTATCATGAGAGTTTCAGATCTCGTCCCGGCAATAATAGAACAAACAACGAAAGAAGATTCATGAGAAATTCAGAGAATGGTCATTCAGGAAGACGCTTCCATAAAGCAAGCAATGTGAGTAAAGTTAAGCTTAAGGGACTATGTGTGCCAGTTGCACTAAGTTCCACCCTCGCGAGTAAGGAATTTTGTTATCCTTAGTACAAAAGGATTACCGCAAGGCGAGTAAGGGTTATTGGTAATGTGAGAAGACACAAATGATGAAGAGGTAAACCATCTATAGATAGATCGTTATAGCACTAAATATTATTACTTCCCTAAAGGGGGAATGTTGAGTGAGGTGGCATTAAGTCAGAATTAAGTGATTCTAGTAATTATGGAATGGTAAAGGAAGAATGCAATAAAATGAAAAAGGGATGAGACTGCATTTATTCAAAGCCTACAAATATGCTACAATACCAGACCATTATGCAAACACGACGTCAAGGAGAGGAAGTAAGGGTTCCTACCCGAGATATTATTTATTAATAAGGAGTCAGTGCGAGAAGTAAGTTAAGACAAAGGAAATAACCCAAGAAAGATTTCGCAGAATATTGATACGAGAATGGGCCAACAAGTAGTTAGTAGTCGATTCAGGAAGAGCCTAGCTACGTCTAGACAAGAGGATACATGAAAATCAACAAATCATGCAAGATAAACATAGGGAACCCCAATATGGGGAATTCAGCCTCACAGTTATGACATTGTGATCGTTGAAATATATCCATATAGGATTTGGGGAAGTTAAAAAGGTACCGTATGAGTGTTACAGAAATAAAAGAGAGTGCCACTATGAAGACAGTCAAAATATTAGTTCAAAGGTAACCCTACAAGCACAAGGGCGTGGAGATAAGTAACTACGGGTAATTATAAGCGACGAAGAACATCAAAGAATTCCGTCAGAAATACGATGTGATAAGCTCGCAGCCTTACAAGAGCCAGAGGATCTCTCCCCCCCCCCTACCCCAAGTACCACAAGGAAAGACTAGTTGAGGAAATAAGGAAGGAGGCTTCAACTAAAGCACAACGACCTAAGGAGAAATGGTCATGCAAAAGCAGTCTCACAACAAAAAAATTGTATGCACTCGAAAAGAAAGTGGCACCTACCATGGCTAATGAATGGGGAGAAAAACTGAAGGTAATATTCAAGACCATATGAGTTGCACAAAAATTTCGGCATGCGTGGGAACTAGGATAAGTTAAGTATGCACGCAACAAGGGGCAAAAGACCAGGAAAAGTAATTGCATACGTTTAAAGGAAGTTGAGAGGGAACAAAAGGAATTATTCGATCAGTAACCTAGAGTTAGTATATTATGGATACACTCAAGATTTTGGAGTATTATCCATGTAGCATATATGTTGACAATCATACAGCCATAGAAGACTCCAGTATAAGTTAAAAGAAAGAATTGAGCCCAGGGCATAGACAAAGTATTGAGTTGTTAGAAGATTGTATCATGGATATTCCATAACGCCCATGAAAGGCTAAGGTAATAACTAATACCATGAGCCACAGATCGGAAGATAGCTTAAGCCTACATAAAGTCTTATCAGAAGAAAGTGAAAACTAAAGAATTACATCAACAGAGTAAATCAGGAGTCTGATTATTAGACCTAGGAAATCATAGAAGTTGTGCTTGAGAACATAGAAAAATCACTCTTAATATCAAAGGTGCAAGAGAAATAATACAGCAACCATAATCTATAATGGGTCTATAATAAATCCAGTTAGAAGTAGTACCAGCCGCATAAGAAGTCAGTATAAAGATCTCACCGGGTTGTGTATACACCAGAGAAGCAACTTTTTGAATATTAATTACACCTATGTGGAAGGGAGTACATGAAATAAATAGAAGAAACGATGCAAGATTTTAAGGTAGTAAGGTAAAGGTGAACAACATACAAGATACTCAAATGCAGAAGGTTGTGAATAGTCCTTACTTCAAATAGAAGGCTAGAAGTGCAGGGATTCAATATCCAGGAATGATAGCGGCATCGTCAGTGGCATATATTCTAGTCGATGATTTCTAGGTATCGATAGGTCTAGTTAAGAAAGTAAAGAAGATTTAGAGACGATGTGATGTCTCGCTTGATGTTCTAAAATAACACAAGGAAATTCAAGCAAGTTGAAGGAAGATTACGAGTAGTATAAATAATATATGTATAGGTAGCAAGCTAAAGTATGGTAAAGCGACAAGGTATTAGGAAGACAGGAGACGAGAATGGATTAGTCCTCAGGATTAGGCCCATGAAACAAGGGAGATGATGGCTTCTCTATGTTATAGTAAGCTCAGTATATCCTGAATGAACTCAAAAGAGTTACTCTTCATAAGTAGAATTTAGAAGAGATGGAATACTGCCCTAATAATAGAATAAGGGTGTAATTGTGATAGATCAAGGATGACGTTTGGGCCTTCGATTGAGTAATGATTTGAAGAAAAAAAGAAGAAGAAGAAGAAGAGATTCATGAATTGTACGGGATTAAAATACCCACGTAAGAGAATCAACTTGGGATGCTATAGAATACAGTTATTGACGTACAGTATCACCGCTAAGTGGATCAGGAAAATCACTTCGAATATTCCTTGATGCAACGTATGCCCTAGTGGCAAAGTATTACGTAAGAAATTGAAAGTTATCAGTGGTATATTGTAGATCAATATTGAGGTGAATCAACAATGGATGGATAAAAGTCACAAAGTATGAGATGCGATTAGGTTGTCATTCTAAAGATGAGCAGTAGTAAAGAAGCATTAAAGGACTTAGATTTATACATATGGAATAAGCAACGAGAGTAAGCTGGAATTTGGTAGCAGACCTCAGCAGCGATAAATTAAAGTAAGAGTTATGGCAGTAAATTCATATGGATGGATAAACGGACATATGCGATAAGATATAGAAATACTCGTGAATTCAACAAAGTACCAAGCGAAGAACTTCAGTATACTCATAGATGCCCAAAGGGACATCTTATTAAGCTCTGTATATGAAGCCTAGAGATTAGGCACACTTACAAGGTCAAAGTCGTTCAGACTGCATGATGGAAGGTAGCAACAGTTACGAGATTGGAAGGATGCCGATTACAAGTTGTGGTGTGAGGAGGCCTAAGGGGGAAATGCCATGGACTTTGCACTTATTCACAGAACAGTCGCCTAGATGGAAAGGGAAGTTATAAAGTATTCAGAACACATAAGTTATGAAAATGATAAGTGCATCAGTCAATATTCGAGGACGAATGTTCCAAAGGGGGTAATAATGTTACGTACCGCACTATTACGTCGATGTTATGCTCTGCAGTAATAAATTACGATGATGTTGCACCCTGTAGTATTGTACGTTGAATTTGTCATAAGGTGATTGACATCAGTCCAAGTAAAAGATTATTTGGAGATTATAAGGATTATACTATTTCAAGAGTGATGAATAAATTTGTGAAGGTGAAAGGGGAAGTAACTCAAAGAAAATGAATTTTCATCCATGTTTGGCATGTGGGGGTAAAATACGGGTCGAGTATTAATACCCGATAATAATAAACTAGTACCATGCAAGGTATCATATGGCCATGATAAAGTGACGTATAAAGTATATTAAAAATGAGTAGTATTTTTTTAGGTAAATTGAGATAATTCTTAATTATACGGGTAATCTGTTAATTACTGAGTAACGAGACATTACCCAATTAACTAATAAGTGGATAAAAATTTATAAAATACACCATCCAAAACGTGGCACAAACCCACCATGACTAAGAATGACTCTTAGTCATTTAGTCCATGTGGCCACCTAAGGTTAAAGTAATATGTAACCAAGATAAGACTTCATTATGTGTCTTATCTCATTTAGGATCAGAACTCATGAATTATTATTGGTATATATTCCTAGTTCAAAAGAAACATTAGAAACAAAAGCTAATACATTCATAACTCATTTGATATATCATCTTCCTTCAAGAAGAACGTTAGCAACATAAGCTAAATTTCGTTCCAAAAAAAAAAAGCTTCACAAAAAAGCAAAAGCTTCCAACGAGAATTTGTTGGAATAGTAGCAACGTGGAATTTTGCGGTTCTAGAAGAGTACGGTGTAATCTTTGCCAAGAATATTATACGAAACTTTCCCTACTCCAGGTATGTTAAGGCTAATTCCTTCATTTAGCATGATCTCGTAATTACACGAGTTTGATAATGAGGCATAAAGAAAAAATCATATCCCTAAATTTACGTATATTTTTCTAGTTTTCTAAGTTACAATATTATCTTTATTGTGACTTCATATTCATTTGCGTATTTCCTTTTTCCATTCAAGAGAGCAGGGAGTCTATATATACAGTATTACAGTATTTTCATTACCATCGAGCTATAATCGATGGGCAGGCCTCTATTGGGCAACCTCTGATCAGATGGTAAGTTATATACCGAACCTACTGTGGTCGAACGCCTATGAGCGAGCCCAGTTGGTCGAGATACAGAGCCTAGTATGGTCGAGCGCCTATGAGCGAGCCTACTATGGCAGAGCAGTTATAAAGTTATATATATATTTACCGAGCCTTATAGGGTCGGATAGCTATTTTACTTATTATATTGAGAGAATTGAGTCAGTATCAGCAGGTAAGCATATCATCAGATTATCTTTGACTTTCAGCTACCTGCAGTTGCCCTATTATCAGTTTAGTTTCAGCTTTCAGTATATTGTCTTACATACTCGGTACATTATTCGTATTACGTCCTTTTGTTGGGAACGCTGCATTCATGCATGCAGGTATAGATAATCAGTTTGGCGAGCCCTCATAGTAGATGAGATTGACATTCAACGAAGGATCGATAAGACTTCACCTCATTCAGAGTGCGGCCGAGTCTATGAGTCATCGTGTCAGAGTTTTGCTACAGACTTATGGGTAGGTCGTTACCCTGTCCCATTTGATGTCAAATAATCATAGAGGATTTCTAGACAGAGGTTCATCTTGTACAGTACGTCAGAGGCCTTAACATCCCATATGTATTCATGTCTTGAGAACGATAGTTTACTGATATAGTGTTGCCCACTTATAGTTGTACATTATGAGTCGTAGCCATGTTAGCCCATGATAGTAACTGATGCGTGGCTAGAATTCATGGTTTAACAAGTTATATGCCTTACATTTTATGTGCGTTAATGATAAAAAAAAAAAAGTAGACTTTTTATGTGCATAATGGAGTCTATTTCATGTGTAGGTGAATTGGAGATGGAAACCGAGCTAAATGGATGCATGAACGTCGAAAATACACTCAAGAGTCGAAAAGGAGTGACCGGGGCTATACCTGGGCGTTTTGGCCTTAAAGCCAGGCCAACCCGGGCGTTAGTGGGGCGTTTGGCCCCTAAAGCCAGGGTCAGACTGGAGTTAGTGGGGTGTTAGAGCCCTAAAGCCAGGTCTGCCCTGGCTTTAAGGGGGCGTCTGATCCCAAACGCTTGGGTCCCGAGGTCCGGTCAATTCTGAGTTTAAAGAGTTTTAAGTGTTTCTCGGTTGGAATGNGTTGGGGGATGAACTTATTGTGTTATTAATATAGTTCTGATTTGTTGATTAATCTCTATTTGTTCAACTACGTTCTTGTTGTAGTTAATTGAATGGCCATCAATTAGCTGTTCCTATTTATTATGTATCTACTTGAAAGAGAGTGCATATTTAGGTAGTTATTTTAACAACACCACTCCCAGAGTATAGAAGAAAGTCATAACCGAGGGTTTAGAGGTTGGATTAGAG
>ML416865.1:66148-76681 GCA_005239525.1 Nicotiana knightiana | reverse complement strand
GGGGGGGGGGGGCGTGAAGGGAAACTGGGCTCGAGGAGGGGAGTTCGATTTCTGATCGTGTTCGTGTGTGAGTGATGAGGAAGAAGGTGAGTTCATGGGGATATGCGGCTGCTGTGATAGATGATCTGATGGGGGGGGGGGTCCTTTTTTTAGGTCTTCAGAAAATTGGGTCCTAAATAGAGGTGATTTAGGCTTAGCGGGTGTGGGCTTCCGATTTGGGCTTGGGTAGGTCTTTTAAGATATTGGGCCACTGATTTTGGGGTCCAAATTAATGCAATGAAGGTAAGACCAACTCTTGTCTTTATTTTAAATATCAGAGTTTGCAAACTCTAGCCATTTAAAACTCAAACTTCAATTGAGTCTGATTTTTATGTCTAACCTATTTATTTTATTTTATCTAATCATGGACTAATGCAACTAATTAATTAATTGATCTACGAATGCAATTTTGATTTTTAGAAGATGTATTTGATAATGTAACTAAATCCTAAAAATGTAGTTTAAACCCAAATGGCACGAAATGAAAAATGAGATAATTTTTTAATGATTTTTTCTATAATTTTGAAGTAGTAAACATGCATGAAATGCAACTAAATAAAGAAAAGTTCTTAAACTTTATTAAAATAATTTTTTTATTATTTTTAGGAGTAATTTCCATGCGGGGCAAAAATTGGGTTTTCACAAGGCTATCCACCTTATTAGGATGTTGGTGGAACATTACAGGGATAGAAAGAAGGATTTGCACATGGTGTTTATTGACCGAGAGAAAGTGTATGACAAGGTACCTAGGGAGGTTCTTTGGAGATGCCTGGAGGCGAAAGGCATTCCGGTTGCTTAAATTAGGGCGATGAAAGACATATATGAGGGAGCTAAGACCCTGGTTAGGTCGGTGGGAGGAGACTCAGCATTTTCCGGTTGTTATGAGGTTGCACCAAGGATCTGCGCTAAGTCCATTTTTATTTGCCCTGGTGATGGACACACTAACGCACCACATTCAAGGGGAAGTGCCATGGTGTATGTTATTCGCTGAAGACATAGTTCTGATTGATGAGATGCGAGCGTTAAGGAGAGACGGGAGGTCTGGAGACATGCCCTTGAGCCTAAAGGTTTCAAGTTTAGCAGAACTAAGATAGAATACCTAGAGTGTAAGTTCAGTGCCGAGTCGAAGGAAGCGGGTGTGGACGTAATGCTTGAATCACAGGTTATCCCCAATATAAGTAGTTTCAAGTACCTTGGGTCGGTTATACAGGGGGATGGGGAGATCAACGAAGATGTCGCGCACCATATAGGGGTGGGGTGGATGAAGAGAAGCCTAGCATATGGAGTCCTATGTGACAAGGATGTTCCATTGAGGCTCAAAGGTAAATTCTATAAAGTAATGGTTAGACCAGTCATGTTGTATGTGGCAGAGTGTTGGCCGGTTAAGAACTCGCACATCCAGAGGATGAAAGTAGCAGAAATGAGGATGTTGAGGTGGATGTGCGGGAAAACTAGGATGGATAAGATTAGAAATGAAGATATTCGGGAGAAGGTGGGCGTGACCCTGATGGATGACAAGATGCTGGAAGCTAGGCTAAGATGGTTCGGGCATATGCGGAGGAGAAGTCCAAATGCCCCAGTAAGGAGATGTGAGCGATTGGCTTTGACAAGTATAAGAAGAGGTAGAGGGCGGCCCAAGAAGTATTGGGGGGAGGTGATCAGGCAGGACATGGCGAGACTTCAAATTTTCGAGGACATGACCCTTGATAGGAAAGTCTGGAGGTCTAGCATTAGGGTTGTAGTATAGGGGGTAGCAGAGCTCTTTGCTACTCCGCACCGGGTGAATGGCTAGTCTGACAGGGTTGTGTCCTAGAGTGCTAGTGGTTATTGTTGTGTCCACACTTCTCTTTCACTTTTCATAGTACCGAGCCTTTCTTACGTGTTACTGTTATTGTTTTTCATCTACTTTCTGGTACTTTTGATTATGTTATTATTATGATTTATGCTGTTGGTACTGATATATTGTCTTTTTTGTCTACTTGAGCCGAGGGTCTATTGGAAACATCCTCTCTACCCCTTGGGGTAGGGGTAAGGTCTGCATATACTCTACCCTACCCAGACCCCACTTGTGGGATTTTACTGGGTTGTTGTTGTTGTTAAAGGTGAATCAAAGCTGCTGGAGGCTTCAATATTGAAATCTTTTTCGTGTTAAATTACAGTAATTCAACAAATTTTCTACGTTTTGAGGCCTTTTTCCTTGGAGGAAGATTTCAAGAATTTGACTTCTTTTTGGACAAACACTTGCAATTAGATAACTATTTCATCAATTCTTCGAGAATGTTATTGCACTTCTGACCTGACCACCACTTTCTCTATTCTTGTCTTCTTCGTCAGATTATTCATTGCTGGATCGGCAGTGTGGAGTTGACATTTATGATGATTCACCGAGATTTTGCATTAATCGGGAGTTGGTAACTCCCGTTCTTCGTTTAATATATATGTCTTCCCTTGTTAGTATCCAACTTGTTTGCTTTAGTTTAAGCCTAATTATTGTTGCCTATAATTATTTAGTGCATCTTCCTGGATATTTTTCTTGCTAGTAACTGTTTAGGGATTTATAGACTGTAATTTGATTTCTTAGTACCTGTTCTATTGTCCTTCTTTTAGATATCTGTTGTTATTACTAGTTTAATTCTTGCTTGTCTGTTTGTCTTATCTGTACGCATTTCTAGTGGTTAGAGTTAAAAGTGTTAGACCAGCCTCCTTATGTTTAATCCTCTGTCTATTTTAGAGACAGTTCTAGTGTAATTGTAACGACCTAACGGGTCATTTTTAGCTCTAGCACATTGTTTGGCGGTTTGAAGCCTTGAGTAGCCTCACTTCAGGTATTACGACTTGTACGCATGGTCAAAATCGAATTTCGGGAATTTCAGAGTTAATTTGGAAAGAAAATTCTAATTTCGGAAGTTTTAAGTTGGAAGAGTTGACTAAGGTTTGACTTTTGAGTAAACAAACTCGGAATCGAGATTTGAAGGTTCCAATAGGTTCGTATGATGATTTTGGACTTGGGCGTATGTACGGGTCGAGTATTGGATCAATTGGGATCATTTCAACGCTTATTAAGGAAAGTTGGCTTTTTGAAGGTTTAAGAATTTCTTAAGTAGTGTTTGAGGAGGAATTTGGTGTTATCGATGTCCCTTTGGAATTCCGAGCCTTAGAATAGGTTCGTATTGTGATTTATGAATTGTGCGCAAAGTATGGCGTCATTCCTGAATGTTTTGATATGATTCGGACGCGTTCGTCGAAGTTTGAAAGTTTAAAGAAAGATTTAGGTCGTCGATGCATAGTTTTGATGTTGTTTGGCGTGATTTGAGTTCTCGAACAGGTTTGTATCATGTATTGGGACTTGTTGGTGTGATTGGACGGGGTCCCGGGGGCCTCGAGTGTGTTTCGGAGGGCCAATGGGTCATTTCGCCATGTTGAGCTGCTGTTTTATGAGGTCTGGTGCGCCCTTCTTTATGTTAGCAAGGAAAGGGTCGCGTTCATGAAGAGAAAATGGGAGAAAAAGTTTTGTGAATCGCGTTCGCGAAGAAGAAATCTCTGCTACACAGGGCTGACATTGGAAGCTTATATCTTGCAATCTATAAGGAATTTAGAGATGATCCAAAAATGAAAGTTGTAGCCTTGGTGTCTAGTTTTCAAAAAGTCAAACTATTTGTCATTTGGAATTTTATACAAAATGTTATGACCACTATACTAGAGGTTGTCAAGAGGAGTTGGGCAGCTTGCTCTTCGCAAAGCATTTTCCGCGATCGCGAAGGGTTAATACCTGGGCAGAAGCTATATTTCGGGGGTTTGGCTCATTTTCACCTCATTCCTTCCATGGGAGACGACTGTGGGGCGCTTTTGGAGTGCCATTTCTACACATAATGAGTTAAATACATGGTTTATATGTGGAAAAACATGAATGTTTAGGGAAATTATGGGATTTTAAGAGAAAAACATAGAAATTGGTATTTTTGGAATTTGACCACAAAATTGGACATGAAAGTTGGAATAAATTATATGTTTGAGTTCGTGATGTCATGGGTAAAGTTTAACTTCGAATTTTTTTGGAATCGGGGCACATAGGACTGAGGGTTGACTTTATTAACATTTCGAGCAGAGTTGGGAATTGTTATGAATTGATTTATTATGAATATTAGAGTGTATTTTCATTGGTTAGCACATTGTTTGAATAGTTTTGGAGCGGCGAGCATCGATTTGAGGTGTTAAACTGGCGTTTGAGACGGTTATGGAACTTCTAAGCGAGATAAGTCTCATGTCTAACTTTGTGTGGGGGAAACTACANTTGTTTGAATAGTTTTGGAGTGCGAGCATCGGTTTGAGGTGTTAAACTTGCGTTTGAGACGGTTATGGAACTTCTAAGCGAGATAAGTCTCCTGTCTAACCTTGTGAGGGGGAAAATACCCCTAGGTGATATTTATTGTCACGTACAACTAGTTGTGGGTGCTATGTACATACGAGTTGACGAGAGTCCGTATGTAGCTAAAGCATGTTTATGTCCGGGTATACTTAAAATCTTACCATGTAATATTTGAATTATTTGAACTTATTTGTTGGCTTAATTAATTGAAGTTATAAATGAAATTGATTTAAAAATAAATATATGTACACTAGGCTAATCCTGAACATTTTGAGTTGTGGGCGAGTTAATTCAGAAATGGCAAAGATTATATTCATTTTATGCCTATGTGCTGTATGTAACACGGGTCTCGTAATTCAGTAACTTCCTTTCTTTTCTTGTGGAACGGACAGATTGCCTCAAAATTATATAAATGTATTTATGGTTTGTGCCGCTCGAACCTCGAAAGTGTACACATTATTCTAGATCGGGCCGAACGACCTTGACAGAATGTGCGGAAAATGGGAAGGGGCTTGTGGTCGCATCTGCGGAGCGGAGACCGCACCTGCGGCTACGCTTCTGTGGAAAAAGGTCCGTACCTGCGAAACTGGGCAACTCCCCCTAGGGTCGCACCTGCGAGGCTAGGATCGCAGAAGCGGTCTCGCACCTGCGGCTAGACCTCCGCATGTGCGGTCGCACCAGATCTGGTGCACCAACAGGCTTTTAAGGATGGTTTTTGCCTCACTCGATTTTTGAAAGGCATCCGGGCCCACCCGAGGCCCCATCCAAATATACCAAAAAGTCCAAAATCATAATACGGACTCGCTCGAGCCTTCGGAATATCCGAAACAATGCTAAATCTAAAAATCATACCCCAAAACCTATTGGATCAAACTTAAGAACTTTAAGTTCTTGAATTCGCTTTCAATACGCCGAACCTACCTATACTAATCGGAATGACACCAAATTTTGCAAGCAAGTCATAAATGACACAACAGAACTTTTCCCGATCCCAGAATCCCGTTTGGACCTGGATAACACAAAAACACGTCCCATATCTCAAGTTTGAACTTAAGGAAACCTTATTTCACTATTAGGCGCCGAAATGCTCCAAGGTCATCCAAAACATGTTCCGAACACATGACCAAGTCCGAAATCATCATACGAACGTACTGGAACCTTCGATCTCGATTTCGAGGTCGTTTTACTAAAAATGTTGACCGAAGTCAAACTTGACCTTAAAGGCGAACCTTAAGGAACTAAGTGTTCCTGTACCATTCCAAGCTCCTCGAACCACCCGTCCCCGCAAGTCATAAATCAGTAAAAGCAACTACGAGAAGTCTCATTTAGGGGCACGGGGTTCTAGAACGCAAAACAATCGGTCGGGTTGTTACATTCTCCACCTCTTAAACCAACGTTCGTTCTCGAACGGGTCTAGAATCATACCTGGAGTGCTGAATAAGTGTGAATATATGCTTCGCATGTCCTCCTCAGACTCCCAAGTTGCCTTCTCGACTGGTTAGCCCCTCCACTGGACCTTTACGAAGGAAACCCTCTTGGACCTCAACTAGCGATCCTGCCTGTTGATAACTTGGCTTTTTGCCCCGTTTTTCGTTCCCTTATACGTGAATTTTGGATACAATTTTACACAAAATAGCCCCGAAAGCTTATACGTTGTGCTTGTTGCCGGATTGAACCAGAAATGAAGGTATTTAGTCTAAAATATGCTCAAAATAGGAGTGAATCCGGCACAAGGAGCAAACCCAACAAAGCTGCTCAAGACAACAAGGCCACCGCGGTCGTGTTTTCGCGGACCGCGGTGCATTTCCAGTGAATTAGAAATTCAAGCCATGAGTCACCGCGGCCGCCGTCGTGTTTTCGCGGACCGCGGTGGAGTTCCAGTGAGACCCAAGAATTGCAAGTTCCCACCGCGGCCGTGGTCGAAGTTTCGTGGACCGTGGTGGCGTTCTAGTGAGGTCCTAACGTTTTCGCGGACCGCGGTTGTGTTTTCGCGGTCCGCGGTGGTTGTTCAGGGGTATTTTTGTCCAAAGATTTGGCAGACTATAAATAGACTATGTTGTAATTTATTTAGTGTGTTGGAACATATTAGCTGATTTTCAGAGTAGAGAGCTCGTGAATATTTTAGGGTTTTTATTTCTTTAGCTTTATTCTTGCACTTTTAACATTGAAAACTTCAATTTCATTGTTAGGAATCAATTAAATGGGTTATTCTTCTTCTCTATCATTGTTCTCATCTTGGATTATGAGTAACTAGACCCATTAGCTAGGGTTGTGGCTCAACCCTAGTGTGAGTATGTAATGGGGGTTTTGAAATTAAGGTTGGGAAATTAATGGGTGTTGGCTATTAGGCTATTTCAAGGCTCTTACTTCTTCAACCAGTTCTGTACCTTGTTCGACCAATTGTCCATGGACATCATCATTATCTGACTCATTCTCACTGTTTTTGTCATTCTACTTTTTCTTTTTCATCTCGTATTGTAAGGGTGAGTCGCCAGTTTAAACCACAAACCAACCACCTCAGTTTAACTTTATCTTATAGATGACAAACAACATACGTGTTAGAGTTAGGCATTTTGCAGATATTAATCACACATTATAGGTCATGCACCTAATGTCATTTTCATTTCTAGAATGAGTTTGACAGGCTTCATGCTTCATCCCGGCTTGTTGGTTTATTGGTTTATTTCCATCTTGAATTTATCATTCTCTTTTCTTTTTTTTTTATTCCTAAAAATCCTTTTTTTTTTCAAATTAATTATGGTTATGATCGCATCCGATGGGGATTGCCTACGTATCATGACGCCGCATGAATCAGACCATTACATAGTTCAGGAAGATCAGGAATAAATTAAATAAACTATTTTTTTTATTTTGATTTACTTTTCGAATGAAAGATTTCTAAAATGAAAGAAAATATTTTTTGTTTTAATTTTTTTTATTTGGGATTTTCTAAAGAAAGACTTTTAAAGAAGGAACTAATTTTTTTTTTTTTTGGATTTTTGAAAATTGGGGGTCGAAACCGATGAGGTTTTCCTACGTATCTCACATCCGGTGAGAATCAGACCCATGTAGTTCGGTTTATGTTTCAGGAATAGGATGACACCTTTTGAAAAATTCAGGCTTATTTTGTAATAATCTTTTTTTTGGGGGTAAATACCAAGATTTTTCAAAAATCGGGTAAATTTTCTTTTTCTTGTTTTCTCCCTTCTAGTTTTCCTTCAATTTTTATATTTTTATTCTTATTTTTATTTTTATATATATATTTTTTTAGAAGTCGGTCAACATGCACAAACCGAATCAAACATAATGCACAAGTAGCACATAAGATGCATCAGGATGGTCTTGCAATTCTCGGGTACACCTGTCCTAGACGGACCCAACCCCCGTGTTGAATCCCCAAAGTCAAATGCAAATGATGCAAACAAATGTTCCTACTAGGGATCCGGCATGAGGCTATGTTATTCTAGGTTTAAATCATAGGGGGGGTGTTTTAGACATGGCTTACCCAAGCGGACAGCTCGAGCCGAGGTGGGGGCAACGTACCGGGAGCACGAAAGTTTACCCGGCCTAGTTACTGAGCCACAACCTCGTTCTAATTGATATGACTTATAGCAGAAAGGTGGGGCACGCGCACGTGTGCACCATAAATTCAGAAGACTCGGAAGGGAGGCGTAAGAAGGCAGTTTAATACAGTTCAAATAATATCAAAGCGGTAAATAAATGGCAATTAGCACCTTAGGCCCAAAAAGACAGTAATAACGTCAAATCAACAAAGCCAAGTATAAATCACATTACAAGCTCGAATTCTGAACCCTGAACAGAAGTTCTCGGTTATTTTCCCCAGCCGATTCGCCAGAGCTGTCACACCTCTTTTTTCACCCCGGGTAAGGGTGGAATAAAGGAGTTTTTCCACTTTAAGTGACATTATTCAATTTTGGGATTTATTTATTTGTTTCGGAGTCCCCACCCAGATTTTTTACGGTGTTCCGGGACACCATTTATTTTTAAATATCCCAAATCGAGGAAGATTTTTGACTCTGTTAAATTGTTTGCGAACCAGAAATTCAGGTAAGGAATTATGTTAACCCGGGAGAAGGTGTTAGGCATTCCCGAGTTCCGTGGTTCTAACGGTCTCTTAATGATTAAACTTGGCCTAAATTGTTTAATTACTGCTTTTGTACCTAAGTGCATTTTTATATGTTTACCGCTTTTATTATTTAATTGTATTTAAAGAATTATTTTAAGACGGGTCACGTATGCGTAAACCCGCGGAAATTGAACGTGTCAAAAATCATGTCACGCGGACGTGTACATAATTCACAACACTTGATTCCTTTTGAAGAAATAGCCAAAGTCGCAAGCGCGTAATTTTGTTTTGTAAAAGAAATCGAAATCACGTCACGCGAACATGTACGTAATTCCGATAATAATTTTAAAAATCCGTTCCTAAAGGTGTCTCTACGAGTGTTCATTTTAATTTTTATTTGTGTTACGTAAACATATACACAATTTTAAGAAAAAGTATATTTAGTTACTAGAAGAATTATTCAAAATTACGCGAACATATACTTTGATTATTAAAATTCTAAGTGTATTACCTTAAATTTATTTGAGAATCGGTGCTTACATCATGTCACGCGTACGTGTACATAATTAATATCCCTTAATATTATTTGGCCAAAGTCACGCGAACGTGTACATAATCATGATGATTTGATTTAAGCGCGCACTTGAAGCACTCTAGAGATTGAAAATATTTGATATCCATTAATTTACAAAGGATGGGCTAATTAGAACGAGACTCAAAATTACTTCACGCCCAAATTCGTTTCGTCTAAAACCAAATCGGTGGTCCAAACATCAATTTCGTCACAACCTATCAACAATTATATTTTAGCATCACTAAATTTTAGTTTACTTTTCACTTAAAGTTAATTCATAAAGAAAAAAGAATACACTTTGCATAAGTGCCTAAGAACTCACTTAATATAATAAACTCAGTTTTATAATTGAATCTATTTAAAATAAAAGATGAATATATCCAAACAAACATCTGAAAAAAATTATAAAGAATGCCTCTCAATTAATAAAATACTTATCATGTTCTTGAAATGCTAACTACCAGAAAAAGGACAAACCAATTTAACTAAATTATGCTAAAAATACTCAACAATTCATTATGGTCTCAACACAAACTCAAGATAAGAAGAGTAGAACACACGATTTGCAAAATTAGTTTTGAAACAATTAAGAACTAACAACAATTTTATCTATAACAGTGTTTTGATCAAGCAGAGAACATCATTACATAAAACCAAAATTTATCCTTAATGAAGAAAGGGATGAAAATTGACCTTAAAACAAAGTAATTTTGAATCTGAAAATTTGGACAGTAACAAATTCGACGGAATCGCGAATCTGCCCGGAAACCTCGAACGGACAACCACGGACGGCAACTCCAATCAATCAACCCCAACGATAAACTCGAACTCCCTCAAACTCAATCAAACTTCATTTTTCTTTAATTTTTTTTTTTACAAATTTCAGAATTTTCTTTTATTAACATATTTTCTTCTTCTTTTTGTTTTTGGTTTTTTTTTGTGACTGCGTGCGTACAGTGTATTTACGGAGAGAAGATGGAGTGGATTTTGTGGTGTGCCGTCGACGGATTCCGGCAGTTGAGACGAGGGAGATGGGGTATGGGCTGCTGTTTGGTTGAGGATGACGGCTGGGATCTAGGTGAGAGGCGGCTGGGATTTCGTTTCCTGGGGTGGGGGGGCTGGAACTAGAGAAGGATATAGGTGGCCAGCAACTTTTCCGGTCGGGTTTAGCAGGGTGGTGTGCGGCTCTGTTGGTCAGAGAGATGGAGGAAATGGTGGTGTCTCTTTTGTGATTTTGAAGGAGGAGTTTTATCATGTGTATGTGTGTGTCTTGAGTTTTTTGGACGTGGGCGGTCATGGGTGGTTAGTTAGGATTTGTGGGGGTGAGACATGAGTGAAATGGGGAAATGGGGAATGTGGGTGTTATTATTATTATTATTATTATTATTATTATAATTATATATATATATATATATATATATATAACTTACTTTTAGATTTAAAGAAAACTATATAAATAAGAAAACC
>ML416865.1:20973-65606 GCA_005239525.1 Nicotiana knightiana | reverse complement strand
TATATATATATAAATCTCCTTCTATTTAAACATATGAACAAATCTTATATTCTAAGATTGTGAATATTTTTGTAATTTTTAATTTTCTTAATAAAACCTATGAAGAGTAAGATAAAAAATTTAAGTATTAAGATTAGACCTAAAAAAAAATAAAACAAAAAAAAAATATTTACACCAAAAATAGAATAAAATTTAGGTGTGGTCAAAAATTAGTTGTTCACATATGCAACAACATTCGCCTTGCCCGGATGATAAAGAATGGTGTTGTCATAATCCTTCATCAACTCAAGCCACCTACGCTGCCTCAAATTAAGATCCCTCTGCTTGAACAAGTGCTGCAAACTGCGGTGGTCTGTATAAACCTCACAAGGCACCCCATACAAGTAGTGCCTCCAAATCTTAAGAGCATGAACAATTGCCGCCAACTTTAAGTCGTGCACAGGGTAATTCTTTTCATGAACTTTCAGCTGTCGTGAAGCATATGCAATAACTCGCCACTCCTGCATCAACACGCACCCCAAACCAACGCGTGAAGTGTTGCAATAAACTGTATACATCTCAAAACCAGAAGGCAACACAAGAACCAGTGCTGATGTCAATGTTGTCTTGAGCTTCTGAAAGCTCGACTCATACTCGTTGTACCATCGGAATGGGGCATTCTTCTGGGTTAATCTAGTCAGAGGAGCTGCAATGGATGAAAAAACCTCTACAAATCGACGATAATAACTTGCCAGACCTAAGAAGCTCCTGATCTCTGTAGCTGAAGTAGCGCATGGCCAACTCTGAACTGCCTCAATCTTCTTAGGATCCACCTTGATACCCTCTCCGGATACCATGTGTCCCAAGAATGCCACAGAATCTAGCCAAAACTAACACTTGGAGAACTTAGCGTATAGCTTTTGTTCTCGCAAGGTTTGGAGTATAACTCTCAAATATTGCTCGTGCTCTCCCAAGCTACGTGAGTAAATCAAAATGTCATCAATGAAGACAATGACAAAATAATCAATATAAGGCCTGAACACCATGTTCATCAAATCCATAAATGCTGCTGGGGTATTAGTCAAGCCGAAGGACATCACCAGGAACTCATAGTGACCATATCTCGTGCGAAAGGCAGTCTTCGGTACATCCGAGTCCCGAATCTTCAGCTGATGGTACCCCGATCTCAAGTCGATCTTCGAAAACACCCGAGCACCCTGCAACTGGTCAAACAAATCATCGATGCACGGCGACGGGTACTTGTTCTTGATGGTGACCTTGTTCAACTGGCAGTAGTCAATACACATCCGCATAGTCCCATTCTTCCTCTTCACAAATAACACTGGAGCACCCCAAGGTGATACACTTGGTCTGATAAACCCCTTAGCCAACAACACCTCAAGCTGTTCTTTCAATTCCTTCAGTTCCTTCGGAGCCATACGGTATGGGGGAATAGATATAGGCTGGGTGTCTGGAGCTAAGTCAATGTAGAAATCAATGTCACGATCCGGTGGCATGCCCAGGATGTCTGAAGGGAACAGATCAGAAAACTCTTGAGCTATTAGCACTAAATTAATCGTCGGGGACTCGACAGTGGTGTCCTGCACATAAGCAAGATAAGCCAAACAACCCTTCTCGACGATACGTCGACGCCTTCAGGAAAGAAATAACCCGACTAGCTTCACTAACTAAGGAACCTCTCCACTCCAATCTCGACAAATCAGGCATGGTTAGAGTAACAGTCTCGACATGGAAATCTAGGATGGCATGATAAGTAGATAACCAATCCATGCCCAGGATGACCTCAAAATCAATCATATCAAGTAGCAGGAGGTCCGATCTGGTCTCGAATTCATAGAATGTAACCACACAGGACCGACAGATCTTATCCACAACCACAGAATCGCCTACAAGAGTGGACATATAAACAGGAGTACCCAAAGACTCACAAGGAATATCCAGAAAATGAGCAAACAAGGCTGACACATATGAATAAGTGGATCCTGGATCAAATAATACCGATGCATCTCTACCGCATACTGAAATAATACATGTGATCACTGCATATGAGGCCACCGCATCTGGTCTGGCCGGAAAAGCATAGAATCTAGTTGGAGCACCGGATGACTGACCTCCACCGGAATGAACATGAGCTGACTGGGCTCCCCCTATCTGGCCTCCACCTCTAGGACGACCCCTGCCGGTCTGTCCTCCACCTCTGGGTGGCCGGACCGCTGGTGCTGAACTCATAGGCTGATGACCCTGCTGCACTGCCTTGCCCCAAAGCCACGGACAATACTTCTTCATATGACCTAGATCCCCACACTCATAACAACCTCTCAGCACCATGGCCTGCTGCCCTGAAGAAGAACCTTGAATAGCTGGAGCACGGTGTGAACTCTCTGGCATAACACTAAAGTAAGGGCTGGAGGACCCCCTGATGGCCAGAATAACCGCCGGAGGAACCCTGAATAGCTGGTTGGCGATAAGAACTTTCTGGCATAGCGCTTAAATAAGGCCTCACTGAAGCACCTCGGAGAGGTGGTGGGGTTGCTAAATATGGGGGCCTACTAGGCTGGCCCCTACCAAACTGACCTCTGCCCCTAGCTGGAGCACCTCTGAAATCCCCAGAAAACCAAGCTCTCTTATCCTACTAGCCCTGCTCTCTGCTCCTCAATCGATAACCCTCAATCGTGCGAGTAATCTCTACCATAGGCTGATAAGGAGTCCCCATCTCCACCTCTCGGGCCATGTTGTCCCTAATACCTGAGTGCAACCCATCTACAAATCTCTGCACTCTCTCTGTGTCAGTAGGAAGTATCATGAGTGCATGACGAGGCAGCTCAAAAAACCTAGCCTCGTAGTCGGTCACTAACATCTGACCCTGCTCCAGCTGCTCAAACTGATACCGCAACTCTTCCTTCTCAGAGGGTGGAATATACCGGCCAGGAATAGCTGAGTGAACTGCTCCCAAGTGATGAGGGGGGAATCTGCTGGTCTGCCAAGAATGTAGGACTGCCACCATCAACGGGCCCTGCCCTCTAGCTGGAAAGTAGTGAATTCAACTCCATAGGACTCCAGTATCCTCATGTTGTGCAGTCTGTCCCTGCACCTATCAATAAAGTCATGGGCGTCCTCATGGCGCTCGCCTCCGAAGACAGGAGGGTGCAGTTTGTTCAATCTATCTAATAGCTTCTGCGGATCACCGTCCGCAGCTGGTCTGGGCTCAGGTGCTGCTGCTACTGGCTGGACCCCGTCCACGGGCAGTGTACCCGGGGTCTGATATACTTCTACTGCATAACCTGCGGCTTGGGCAGTAAGGGTCTGTGCTCCCCCTCTCGAAGATAAATACAAACGTCTCCGTACTGATCCGCAAGACTCTATTGGGTCTGCCCGTAACTTGTGAGACCTACGTGAACCTAGAGCTCTAATACCATGCTGTCACGACCCAAATCCTAACTCAGGTCGCGATGGCGCCCAACACCGTAGTCAGGCAAGCCAACATATTCTACTAGTGAGTTTCATTTAATTTACCGAATCATTTTTCTATCACTTACTTGATTTAAATTTAAGACATTAAGTAAAGACGAGTAACTTAGGCAATCTTAAGCAAAAATAACCATAAGAGCCATAAATTAAGATTTACATCCCAAAAATGAAGTCTACTAACGTATGTGCCAGGAACTAGTGTCACAAGTCTACAGGCATACTAGTAGAGTAAAACAAAAGAAGTAATAGACTGTCCTACTGTCTGAAAAGGAATAGACAGAAATAATAGAAGAAGACTCCATAGTGCTTCTGAGGGTCGTCAAGAGGAGAAGCTCACTGTGAAGTCTAGACTAGGTATATATCAGGGACAAACTCTGGACTGATACCCAGATACACCTGCCTCAGAACCTGTACAATTAAGTACAGAGCATAGCATGAGTACATAAATAATATGTACCCAGTAAGTATCCCGTCTAATCTCGAAGAAGTAGTGACGAGAGGTCGACTTGACACTTACTAGGTTCCAAACAGTATATTTAAGTAAATTTTTAAGGAGAACAACAAGTAAGCATGGATAATAAAGCAATAAATATTGAATCATAACCACAAAAATCTAATTACATCGCGAAACACCAATATGCAAGATTCAATTCATTTTTCCAGGATATTCAACAGTTTAACAGTCGCGAAAATATCAAACAAATAGCACGCGCATAATGGGTTGAGAACAAGTGGCCTAGGCCAACATAATAATATATGTGCACTGCCGAAGGGTCGAACGGCGCGAACCATAGATGGATCTATTAACCTGTCGTGGCGTACGACCCACTCCCATGAGAGTAGGGGAAAGAATCACTCCGCTTGCGGAATATAATTTGCAAAGCGGTCACACACAAACACAACATTTTCCTTTAAATCCTTTCCAAAGTAACATTTGTTTTAAACACCAAGTTCTAGGTTTTCTTGAAACAAAGTTTCATACAATGAAATCAAAAGGAATATAGTTCAATTTAATGAAATTCACAAGGCATGATGTGAACTTAACTGCCCAGACATAACAAGAATAGTCACTACGCACGGACTCTCATCACCTAGTACGTACGTAGTCCCAACAAATAATAGCAAAATAATCATTTATTTCACCTATGGGGACAATTCCCTCTTACAAGGTTAGAAAGGAGACTTACCTCGTGTCAAGTCTACTTTTCGGGTCAAGAATGCGCCCGGAACTCCATATTGATTGCCCAAGAACTCGAAGCTAGTCAAACATCACATTAACAAATCAATCTATGCTCAAAAGTCCGAAATTCTTCTACTGAAATGATTATTTCAACCGAAATTGAAGAACCCTAAAATACACCCCCAGGTCCACATGCTCGGCTTCCGCAAATTTTCAAAGGAAATAATCACCCATAGCCTAAGGATCAATATTATATAGTTTTTGTATGATTCCATAATCAATTTCTTGGTAAATTCTCATTTTTATCAAAACCCTAAGTGTTACTCTAAACCTATGATTTCCACTAATTTAACATGTTAATCTACCCAAAGCTCCAAGTAATAAACTCATGTTATGGTAGGAATTACTTACCTTAAAATTCCTAGGTCGAATCCTCTATACCAATTCTCCAAATCGCCCAAAGTGATGAAAAATGGTTCAAAAATGGTTAAGTCTCGCATTTAAGACCTGCAGCTCGAGAACCGCACCTGCGGTCTCGCATATGCGGGAAAAATATCGCATCTGCGGAAAATGGGAAGGGGGCCTGTGGTCGCATCTGCGGAGCAGAGACCGCACCGGCGGCTCTGCTTCTGCGGAAAAGGGTCCGCACCTGCGGAACTGGGCAACTCCCCCGAGGGTCGCACCTGCGAGGCTAGGACCGCAGAAGCGGTATTGCACCTACATCTAGTCCTCCGCAGGTGCGGTCGCACCAGATCTTGTGCACCAGCAGTCTTTTAAGGATGGTTTTTGCCTCGCTTGATGTTTGAAAGGCATCCGGGCCCACCCGAGGCCCCGTCCACATATACCAACAAGTCCTAAATCATAATACAGACTCACTCAAGCCTTCAGAACGCCTGAAACAACGCTAAATCTAAAAATCGTACCCCAAAACCTATTGGATCAAACTTAAGAACTTTAAGTTCTTGAATTCGCTTTCAATACGCCGAACCTACCTATACTATTCGGAATGACACAAATTCTGAAAGAAAGTCATAAATGACACAACAGAACTATTCCCGGTCCCGAAATCCCGTTTGGACCTCGATAAAACAAAAACACGTCCCAAACCTCAAGTTTGAACTTAAGGAAACATTATTTCACTATTAGGCACCAAAATGCTCCCGGATCATCCAAAACCTGTTCCGAACATACGCCCAAGTCCAAAATCATCATATAAACCTACCGGAACCTTCGAATCTTGATTCCGAGGTCATTT
The DNA here is from genome assembly GCA_005239525.1 of Nicotiana knightiana. Lineage (NCBI taxonomy): Eukaryota > Viridiplantae > Streptophyta > Magnoliopsida > Solanales > Solanaceae > Nicotiana > Nicotiana knightiana. The sequence goes on along the minus strand of ML416865.1, from coordinate 59,703 downwards.
TATTAAAAATGTTGACCGAAGTCAAACTTGGCCTTAAAGGCCAACCTTAAGGAACTAAGTGTTCCTATACCATTCCAAACTCCTCCAAACCTCGAACCACCCATCCCCGCAAGTCATAAATCAGTAAAAGCAACTACGAAAAGTCTCATTTTGGGGCACGAGGTTCTAGAACGCAAAACGACCGGTCGGGTCATTACAGAATGGGTGTCCGGAATTTATAATATTTACCCGATTCCGAGACATGGGCCCGAGGGACTTTTTGGGAAATTTTCCTAATTTCGCGTATTGGCTTTGAGCTAATTAGATAGATAGATTTTGTAAAGTGATATTTACATTGTGCAAATGAATTGAATAGAATTGGGCCATTCGGAGCCGAGTACTCGTGGCAAGAACGTGGTTTCGAGTTGAGTGGAGCAGTCGAGGTAAGTGGCTTGCCTAAATCTGTGTTGGGGACCTTCCCGTAGGTTGTTTTTGATATAATTGTTATGTGTGCGCCGTGTACGTGAGGTGACGAGTACCTACACGGGCCATTTTTGAAAATCCCACTTTTCCTTCAAAAACTGTACAATGCCTTGTCTTTCAATTTCATCATTTCTACATGTTTAATTGTTCATCTTAGATTAGGCAAGCATGCATATTGTTTTCATATTGAATTTCCTAATTGACACTCTGTGCACAATTTTAGCTAGTTTCCCTGCTTTCCTACCTGTATCTTGATGTACTGTTAGCATTGGTGTTTATTTGGCATTTACTTTGCGCTGCATATTTAAATTGGGGACTACAAACGTATTCTGGGAGATCCCCCCTTTACTGCATATTTAAATTGGGGACTACAGACGTATTCTGGGAGATCCCCCCAGCACTGCATATTTAAATTGGAGACTACAGACGCATTCTGGGAGATCCCCCATGTACTGTATGATTATATTGGAACTACGGGATGGTATTCCGGGAGTTTCCACTGTGAGATGCGTTTTGTTGAGGCGAGAGCTCCATTTTGAACTATTTACTTTATAATTTATTTCTTTTCCGCATTATTTTAAACTGTTTAAAAATTATAAATCCAGTAGATCCTTAACCTGACCTCGTCACTACTTGACTGGGGTTAGTCTTGGCAGTTACTGTGTACCGAACGTGGAGTACTCATGCCCTTTCCTGCACATGCTTTTCGTGTGCAGATCCAGGTTCTAGCTCGCATTCCCGTGGCTAGTGGCCGTCGTAGCTGCTTGAGGAGACCGTAAGGTAATTCTGCCGCGTCCGCAAAATCCTCCGAGTCACCTTCCATTCTAGAAAATTTATAGATTTTTTATATATTTTGTTTCTTCCCCATTGTATTGAACTACTACATATAGAAGCTTGTGCTAAATGTGACATTCCAGGTTTTGGGATTTATAATTGCACATGCCGAGCGACTATGTTATTTCTACTTGTATTTTCCTTTCCTGTCTCGACTTTATTATTTTAAATTAGATTTTTCCGCAAATTTAGGCTTACCTGGTTGTATAGACTAGGTGCTGTCAGGATACCTTTAGAAGGGTAAATCGGGTCGTGACAGGCGCATAAAGAAAAAATTAAAAGGGAAACTCACAGTACATTATCAAAACACAATATCAGAACCAAAATGTGGTCTTTTTTTACTCAAATGACCGAAATGCGTAGTAAAAAAATTTAGTGACCATAATATGTATAACTCCCTTTTAAAGCGCGCTATACCTTAACGCCCTTTCACCCTTTAAAAGGACATTATATGTATTAAGCCTTTTGGCGCAAAAAAAGCAAATAAATAAAATTTAATGTACCAACATAGGAGCAGACTTCTAGGTGGTGCAATGGTTAAATGGTAGGTAATACGTTGGTTTTGTCCTTGTGGTCCAAGGTTCCATTTCTAACAACATTATTTTGCTTTCCTATTTATTTTTTATTTTTCATTTCTTTTCATTATTTGAATTAAGTATTTAGATATAAATTCATATAGTGTAAATATAACTACAATTTTAATTATTAAATTTAAAAAGAAGCTATTTTAACAAAAAAAAAATTCAAGCAGTATATTAAGCTATATATTTTTGTATCAAAAAATACAAAATAATTTTGTCTTGCTTATAATACAAAATAACAACTATTAAAAATGACCGTAGATTATTTAACGAAATTATAAAAGGCTTCTCTTTTTTTTTTTTACTTTAAATGAATTCAAAAATCAATATTTTTAATAAATATTAAAGTATTTTAGTTACATTGAAAAGTAATTATAAATATATTTATATCTAAATACTTAAATTAAATAATGAAAAGGTAACGACCCGGCCGGTCGTTTCGTGAGATTTACCGCGTTTCCCCCATTTCTGCATTTTTTATATATTGCTAGCCTGTTTTTGTTGTGTTAGGTCAGTTGGTTTGGGTCCGGAGTGGTTATGGTGAGAATTGAGGCATTTAGTCTCTTAAAGTAGCCTAATAGTTCAGAAAGTCAACTGAGAGTTGACTTATTGATAAACGACCTCGGAATACGGATTTTATGGATCGGATAACTTCTTTAGGTGATTTAGGACTTAGGAGTGTGTTCAGAATATTTTTGTGATGTCCGGTGTAGAATAAGGCTTGAATTGGCGAAAGTTGGTTTTTGGCAATTTCCGGTCGGCAGTGAAAAATAGGCTATCGGGGTCGGAATGGAATTTCGGAAGTTGGAACAGGTTCGTAATGTCATTTTGGATATGTCTGCAAAATTTCAGGTCAATCAGAGGTGTTTTGGTTGGTTTCGACATAGTTGGAAAAATTTGGAAGTTTCAAAGTTCATAGGCTTGAATTTGATGTGATTTTGGTGTTGTTGCGTTGTTTTTGGTATTTCGAAGGCTCAACTAAGTTTGAATGATGTTACGGGATATGTTTGTATGTTTGGTTGAGGTCCCGAGGGCCTCGGGTGTGTTTCGGGTTGTTAACAGATCAACCCTTGGCTTGAAAACTGGGCAGATTTTTGCTGGTGTGAGGTTCTGGTTTCCTTCTACGCGATCGCGGGAGGATGTTTGCGATCGCGTAGAGTAAACTACTGGGGCAGACATTTTGTTCTATGCAATCGTGTGGTTAGGATTGCGATCGCATATGTTGGTCAGGTTAGGCAGTGCGATCGCGTGGGTATTTCTGCGATCGCGTAGAGTATTTTGAGGCGCGTGTGTGGGGTGGAGAATTGTTCTATGCGATCGTGTGTATTGGTTTACGATCGCATTGGTTGGTTGTTCTTTGCATCACGATCGCGTTCCAAGGTTTGCGATCGCAATGAAGAAAATTTAATGGCTGGGCAGAATGTTTTAAAAGGCCATTTGTGCGAGAATAGCTCATATTTCCTCCATTGTTGACGAGTTGGGAGCACTTTTTGAGAGGATTGAAGAGGGAATTGAAGGGAATCACTTGGAGGTAAGGTTTTTAACTTCATAACTCATTTATATGTCTATTTCTAAGTAATTAAACCATAGAATTTGCTGGAATTAAACCCAAATAGGGGAAGAAGGGTGCATGGGAAATTGATTTTTCTTTTGAGGATTTGAGTGGGAAATTGTGGTCCTATTTTAGTGTTCTTGGTATGTATACAATCGTGGGAGGACGAGGATTCCAATGATGGAAATTTTATCAAATTCCTAGACGTAGGCCCAGGGCTCGAGTTTGACCGAATTTCGAGATTCTTGTCTAATTTGATAGTTTTCGATTGTGTTGAGTTCCTTTAATATATATTGATGATGTTAAACTTGTTTTGGCTAGATCTGGAGCAATCAGGAGCCAATTTGAGGGGCAAGAGCATTACAGACTAGTGTTGTGTCCCGGTAGAGGTAAGTAATGGTTATAAATCTTGTCCTGAAGGTATGGAACCCCGGACTACATATTTTCTCACTGATTTTAGAATGGCGCACATGTCGGATGACGAGTATGTGGCGCGTACTGATTTTCGGATTGGACTAGGTCCTCTCCGCGGCAACTAATGAGTTGCATATTTTACTCAAAACCTTATGTTAAATCATATTCTAAGATTGTTGAAATATTTGGGCTATAAGCCGTGTTTGGGGCCTCGTGCCGATCTGTTTAGATCCCTTGGGGGCTTTTTAATGCTGTTTTACCTCACTATGTATTGATGTTTTCACTCAGCCGCATTGTGCTTACTGTTTTCGAAACTCAACATGATTTACACCACTTTGAGATTTAAAATGATGTTTTGGGTCGAGTACCCTGTTTTACTGATTCGCCCGAGGGGACTTTTGAGTGGTTCTGTTGAGTGAGGCCAAGGGCCTGATTGTGAGGTGCTGAGTGATGGTGAGGTGCTGAGTGATATTAGCGCTTGGGCTGAAGGAGTCCCTCCGGAGTCTGTACACACCCCCAGTGAGCGCACAGAGTGCCGAGTGCCGAGTGCCGAGTGATTGGGAGGCATGAGTGACTGTGAGGTGCTGAGTGAATGTGAGTTGCTGAGGGACTGATTACGAGTGATGGTGTGGTATGCCCGAGGGGTTGATTATGAGTGACTGTGAGGCATGCCCGAGGGGCTGATTATAATACATGTTTTTCCCGAGGGGCCTCTATATGATTCATTTCATTTTCATACTAAATCTTTCGGTTGTAAGTTGTTGAAAAATATACATTCTTCAAAGGATTTTTCTGAAGTTGGTTTTAAGGCATGATGATTTCATATATCTATGTTATACTATTGGAAAGTAAGGCTGTGTATATTGTGTTTGATGGCATTGATTTTATGTGTTTCATTGCCGCTTAGGCTTGATTTATTTTCATTACTACTGAGTTGGTGTACTCACATTACTCCCTGCACCTCTGTGTGCAGATTCAGGTGCAGATATCGAGCATTAGCCAGTTATTCCGCGCGGAGGCTGATTGCGGGATATAGAGGTAGCTTTTCAGCGTCCGCAACATCTCTGTTTTCCCTTCTTGATGTATCTAGTTTTTATTCGGTGGTTTTGTATTATAATAGTATAATTTGTCTTATTTCTCTAGATGATCATGACATGTTGGCTCTGGGTTTTGGGGTTGGCGGCACTGTATAATTGGCCTACTTTATTCAGTAATTTCTATATATTTTATGAAATGCTTGAAACTTGATTGGGATTTTCAACAGAAATTGCGAACATGCGGTAGTCGGCTAACCTAGTTCCATGATAGGCGCCATCACGGCCGGTTTAGGATTTGGGGTCGTGACAGTTTGATATCAGAGCCCTTGGTTACATAGGACTCAACGGTGATGAGCAGGTTTAGTAGAGTCTTGCGGATCGGTACAGAGACGTCTATACTTATCTTCGAGAGGTTGCCAAACTTTTAGGAAACATTTCTATCTTTCTTGAAATCTTTCGTGCTGATCTATTGATTCTTGAAATCTGGACTTACGTTGTTTCATTCTCTCACAGATGGTGAGGACACGCCATACCGATCGGAGTGACCAGTCATCGGCTAGACCAGCGATAGGTCGAGGCCGCGGTAGAGGTAGGGGGCCAGCCCGCGCAGCATCCGGGGTAGTACCACAGGATCCCCCTATCGATCATGATCAGGTTCCCGCCGATGGTGTCCCAACGGGACAGGCTCAGGCACCAGAAGTGCCTATGGTTATTCCGGGTCTTCAGGAGACCCTGTCTCAGATATTGACAGTATACACCAGTTTGTCTTAGGCGGTCGTCATGTCTGCTTCTGCCACCACAACTCAGGCCGGGGGAGGCAACCAGGCTGCAGCTGCCCGGGCACCTGAGTAGGCTGCATAGGGTATTCAGGCACCGGGAGCAGCCCCAGCTCAGCCAGCTGCTCCAGTTCAGGATTATGTGGTCCCTGCTATGCATGAGGACGAGCAGCGCAGGTTGGAGAGATTCAGCAGACTTCAGCCTTCGACTTTTAGCGGTCCAGAGAGCGAGGATGCCCAGGGGTTTCTAGATAGGTGCCAGAGGATACTGCATACCGCGGGTATTTTGGAGACTAGTGGGGTCTCATTTGTTACATTTCAATTTGCAGGTGCTGCCTTTACTTGGTGGGAGTCATTCGAGAGGCGTAGGCCGGTTGGTTCAGCACCTCTCACCTGGCAGCAGTTCTCCACGATATTTTTGGAGAAGTATGTTCCTCAGTCCCACAGAGAGGAGCAGCGCATGCAGTTTGAGCAACTGCGCCAGGGAGAGTTATCAGTTACTCAGTACGCGATGAGGTTCTCCGAGATGGCTAGGCATGCTTCTGAGATTTTCCCTACTGATAGGGAGAGGGTGAGGAAGTTTGTAGATGGTCTTTCTTATCAGCTTCGTTACTTATGACTCGGGAGAGAGTATCGGGTGCTTTATTCGAGCAGGTGGTTGACATAGCTCAAGATATTGAGTCCGTTCGCCGCTAGGAGCGGGAGGAGAGGGAGGACAAGAGGCCTCGTGGTTCGGGTAGTTCCAGTGGTTCTCCCTTCAGGGGACAGTTTCAGCAGGGTAGGGGCCGTTCATTCAGGCCTTCTCAGTCAGGCCGCCCAGCATATAATGGTGCGTCTTTGAGGCAGGGTCCCAGTGGTTCTCAGTCAGGCCGCACTTTATTTGGTGCCTCCCAGCTCAGATTGCAGCTCGAGCACCCCCAGTTCAGGGTTCTTCTATGCATAAGTTTTCCAGTGGCCGTACGGGTGCTAGGGGTTTCTATCAGTCCGCGCCTCCAGCTCCAGGGAGTTTCTTTGAGTGTGGAGAGTTTGGGCATGTGTCGAGGAAATGTCCTCTCCGTTCCGGTGGATCTTCTCAGCAGAGGGAACAGCCCTCGACTTCAGCTCCAGTCGCTTCACCACCCACCTAGGCAGCCATGGGTGGTGGTCAGTCAGCCAGAGGCCGCCCTAGAGGGGGAGGTTGAGCAGGGGGAGGTCAGGCTCGTATGTATGCATTTCCAGCAAGGACGAATGCTATGGCCTCAGATGCCGTGATCGCAGGTATTGTCTCAATCTATTGCCGTGATGCCTTGACTTTATTTGACCCTGGTTCTACATACTCCTATGTTTCTTCATATTTTGCCGGTTTTCTGGATATGCCCCGTGAGTCTCTAGTCACCTTTGTTCATGTGTCGACTCCGCTGGGTGATATTGTTATTGTGGACCGTGTGTATCGGTCGTGCATGATATCTATTGGGGGTCTAGAGACCCGAGTGGACCTACTGTTACTCAGCATGGTCGATTTTGACGTGATATTGGGCATGGATTGGTTATCTCCGTGCCATGTTGTTCTTGATTGTCACGCTAAGATCGTGACCTTAGCTATGCTGGGGTGTCCGAGGGTTGAGTGGAGAGGTTCTTCGAGTATATGCCTAGCAGGGTGATTTCTTACCTGAAGGCTCAACGCATGGTTGAGAAAGGGTGTTTATATTATTTGGCCTTTGTGAGGGATGTCGGTGGTGAGACTCCCGCTATTGATTCAGTTCCTGTGGTCCGTGACTTTACGGATGTGTTTCCTGCAGACCTGCCAGGTATGCCACCTGACAGGGATATTGATTTTGGTATTGATTTGGTGTCAGACACTCAGCCTATTTCTATTGCACCTTATCGTATGGCACCAACGGAGCTAAAGGAATTGAAGGAGCATATTAAGGAACTCCTGGATAAGGGGTTCATTCGGCCTAGTGTGTCACCTTGGGGTGCACCAGTGTTGTTCGTGAAGAAGAAGGATGGGTCCATGCGTATGTGTATTGATTATCGGCAGCTAAACAGGGTTACGGTGAAGAACCGGTATCCCTTGCCCCACATTGATGATTTGTTTGACCAGCTTCAGGGAGCCAGAGTGTTTTCCAAGATTGATTTGAGATCTGGGTATCATCAGTTGAGGATTCGGGATTCTGTCATTCCGAAGACTGCTTTCAGGACCAGATATGGTCATTATGAGTTCTTGGTTATGTCGTTTGGGCTGACCAATGCCCTAACTGCGTTCATGAAATTGATGAACAGTGTGTTTCAGCCTTATCTTGATTCCTTCGTCATTGTGTTCATTGATGACATCCTGGTTTATTCTCGTAACCAGGAAGAGCATGCTCTACATTTGAGAGTTGTGTTACAGAGGTTAAGGGAGGAGAAGATTTATGCGAAATTCTCCAAGTGTGAGTTTTGGCTTGGTTCGGTAGCTTTCTTGGGGCACGTAGAGTCTAGTGAGGGGATTCAGGTTGATCCAAAGAAGATAGAGGCGGTGCAGAGTTGGCCCAGACCGTCCTCAGCTACAGAGATTAGGAGTTTCCTTGGTTTGGCGGGATATTACCGTCGCTTTGTGGAGGGATTCTCTTCTATTGCTTCGCCTTTGACCAGATTGACCCAGAAGGGTGCTCCATTCAGATGGTCTGATGAGTGTGAGGAGAGCTTTCAGAAGCTCAAGTCAGCATTGACTACAGCTCCGGTACTAGTTTTGCCTGCTGGATTGGGTTCTTACACAGTCTATTGTGATGCTTCTAGAGTTGGTTTGGGAGCGGTATTGATGCAGAACGGTAGGGTGATTGCCTACGCGTACAGATAGTTGAAGATGCACGAGAAGAATTATCCAGTGCACGACCTTGAGTTAGCTGCCATTGTTCATGCCTTGAAGATTTGGCGGCATTATTTTTATGGAGTGTAGTGTCAGATTTTCACTAATCATCGTAGTTTGCAGTATCTGCTGAGGCAGAAGGACTTGAACTTGCGGCAGAGGAGATGGTTAGAGCTCCTCAAGGATTATGACCTCACTATCTTATATCACCTGGGGAAGGCCAATGTAGTGGCCGATGCCTTGAGTCGCAGAGCAGAGAGTTTGGGGAGTCTAACCTACCTTCAAGTAGCAGAGCGACCATTAGCCCTTGATGTTCAGGCCTTGGTAGGTCGGTTGGTGAGATTGGATCTATCAGAGCCCCCGCGGGTGTTGTCTTATGTATCCTCCAGGTCTTCTCTTTACGATCAGATTAGATCACGCTAGTATGATGATCCACATTTACTTGTTCTTCAGGACAGGGTCCGTCGCGGTGATGCCAAGGATGTGGTAATTGGTGATGACGGGGTCATGAGGATGCAGGTCCGGATTTGCGTGCCCAATGTAGATAGGCTTCGAGATTTGATTCTAGCAGAGGCTCATAATTTGCGGTATTCCATCCATCCGGGTTCCGCGAAGATGTATCAGTATTTGAGGTAGCATTATTGGTGGAGGAGGATGAAGAAGGATATTGTGGAGTTTGTGGCTCGGTGTCTCAACTGTCAGTAGGTCAAGTATGAGCACCAGAGACCAGGTGGATTGCTTCAGAGGTTTGATATTCCGGAGTTGAAGTGGGAGCGGGTCACCATGGACTTCGTAGTTGGACTCCCACAAACTTCGAGGAGGTTTGATGCTATATGGGTTATTGTGGATCGGCTGACCAAATATGCCCACTTCATTCCCGTTGGTACTACTTATTCTTCGGAGAGGTTATCCGAGATTTATGTCAGGGAGCTTATCTGATTGCATGTGTTTCCAGTTTCTATCATTTCCGACAGAGGCACTCAGTTCACCTCCTAGTTTTGGAGAGCCGTGCAGAGATATTTGGTTACTCAGGTCGAGTTGAGCACATCGTTTCATCCTCAGACCGACGGGCAGTCGGAGCATACCATTCATATTTTGGAGGACATGTTGCGTGCTTGTGTGATTGACTTTGTTGGTTCATGGGACTAGTTTCTGCCACTAGCGGAGTTTTCATATAATAACAGCTATCAGTCGAGTATCCAGATTGCTCCGTATGAGGCTTTATATGGTAGGAGGTGCAGGTCTCCGGTTGGTTCGTTTGAACCGGGCGAGGCTAGGCTATTGGGCACAGACTTGGTTCAAGATGCATTGAGTAAGGCGAAGTTGATTTAGGAGCGGCTTCGCATGGCGCAGTCTAGGCAGAAGAGTTATGCGGGCCGGAAGGTCCGAGATGTGTCTTTCATGGTTGGGGATAAGGTGTTGCTGAAGGTGTCACCCATGAGGGGTGTTGTGAGATACGGGAAGAGAGGGAAGCTAAGTCCCAGGTTCATTGAGCCATTTGAGGTGGCTTATAGGCTTGTTATGCCTCCCAGTTTATCGAGTATTCATCCAGTATTCCATGTTTCGATGCTCCGAAAGTATGTTGGTGACCCTTCCCATGTTTTGGACTTCAGCACGGTTCAACTCGAGGGTGATATGTCATATGAGGTAGAGCCAGTGGCTATTTTGGGTCGACAGGTCAGGAAGCTAAGGTCTAAGGATATAGTTTTAGTGAAGGTTCCGTGGAGACGGCAGCCGGTGGAGGATGCCACCTGGGAGACCGAGCGAGAGATGCGGGACGGATATTCTCACCTATTCGAGACTCCAGGTATGTTTCTCGACCCATTCGAGGACGAACATTTGTTTAAGAGGGAGAGGATGTAACGACCCGGCCGGTCGTTTCGTGAGTTTTACCACGTTTCCCCCATTTCTGCATTTTTTATATATTGCAAGCCTGTTTTTGTTGTGTTAGGTCAGTTGGTTTGGGTCCGGAGTGGTTATGGTGAGAATTGAGGCATTGAGCCTCTTCAAGTAGCCTAATAGTTGAGAAAATCAACTGAGAGTTGACTTATTGGTAAACGACCTCAGAATGCGGATTTTATGGATCAGATAGCTTCGTTAGGTGATTTGGGACTTATGAGCGTGTTCAGAATATTTTTGCGATTTCCGATGTAGAATAAGGCTTGAATTGGCGAAAGTTGGTTTTTGGCAATTTCCGGTCGGCAGTGAAAAATAGGCTATCGGGGTCGGAATGGAATTCCGGAAGTTGGAACAGGTTCGTAATGTCATTTTGGATATGTCTGCAAAATTTCAGGTCAATCAGAGGTGTATTGGTTGGTTTCGACATAGTTGGAAAAATTTGGAAGTTTCAAAGTTCATAAGCTTGAATTTGATGTGATTTTGGTGTTGTTGCGTTGTTTTTGGTGTTTAGAAGGCTCAAATAAGTTTGAATGATGTTACGGGATATGTTGGTACGTTTGGTTGAGGGCCTCGATTGTGTTTCGGGTGGTTAACGGACCAACTCTTGGCTTGAAAACTGGGCAGATTTTGGCTAGTGTGAGGTTCTGGTTTCCTTCTACGCGATCGCGGGAGGATGTTTGCGATCGTGTAGAGTAAAATAGTGGGGCATGCATTTTTTTCTATGCGATCGCGTGGTTAGGATTGCGATCGCATAGGTTGGTCAGGTTAGGTAATGCGATCGCGTGGAGTATTTTGAGGCGCGTGTCTGGGGTGGAGAATTATTCTATGCGATCGCATGTATTGTATTGCGATCACATTGGTTGGTTGGTCTGTGCATCGCAATCGCGTGCCAAGGTTCGCGATCGCAGTGAAGAAAAATTAATGGCTGGGCAGAATATTTTAAAAGTCTATTTGTGCGAGAATAGCTCATATTTCCTCCATTGTTGACGAGTTGGGAGCACTTTTTGAGAGGATTGAAGAGGGAATTGAAGGGAATCACTTGGAGGTAAGGTTTTTAACTTCATAACTCGTTTATATGTCGATTTCTATGTAAATAAACCATATAATTTCCTGGAATTAAACCCAAATTGGGGAAGAAGGGTGCATGGGAAATTACTTTTTCTTTTGAGGATTTGAGTGGGCAATTGTGGTCCGATTTTAGTGTTCTTGGTATGTATAGAATTGTGGGAGGACGAGGATTATAATAATGCAAATTTTATCAAATTCTGAGACGTGGGCCCGAGGATCGGGTTTGGCCGAATTTCGAGATTCTTGTATAATTTGATAGTTTTCGATTAGGTTGAGTTCCTTTGATATATATTGATGATGTTAAACTGGTTTTGGCTAGATCCGGAGCAATCGGGATCCAATTTGAGGGCAAGATCATTGCAGACTAGTGTTGTGGCCCGGTAGAGGTAAGTAATGGTTATATATCTTGTCCTGAGGGTATGGAACCCCAGACTACATATTTTCTCACTGATTTGAGAATGATGCACATGTCAGATGACGAATATGTGGCGCGTATTGATTTTCAGATTGGACTAGGTCCACTCTGCGGCAACTAATGAGTTGCATATTTTACTCAAAACCTTATGTTAAATCATATTCTAATGATTGTTGACATATTTGGGCTATAAGCCGTGTTTGGGGCCTCGTGCCGATCTGTTTAGACCCCTTGGGGCTTTTTACTGCTGTTTTATCTCACTATGTATTGATGTTTTCACTCAGCTGCATTGTGCTTACTGTTTTCGAAACTCAGCATGTTTACACCACTTTGAGATCTAAAATGACGTTTTGGGTCGAGTACCCTATTTTACTGATTCGCCCGATGGGCCTTTTGAGTGGTTCTGCTGAGTGAGGACGAGGGCCTGATTGTGAGGTGCTGAGTGATATTAGCGCTGGGGATGAAGGAGCCCCTCCCGAGTCTGTACACAGCCCAAGTGAGTGCACAGAGTGCCGAGTGACGAGTGATTGGGAGGCATGAGTGACTATGAGGTGCTGAGTGACTGTGAGGTGCTGAGTGATTGATTACGAGTGATGGTGAGGTATGTCCGAGGGGCTGATTATGAGTGACTGTGAGGCATGCCAGAGGGGCTGATTATGATACATGTTTTTCCCGAGGGGCCTCTATATGATTCATTTCATTTTCGTACTAAATCTTTCGATTGGAAGTTGTTGAAAAATATACATTCTTCAAAGGATTTTTCTGAAGTTGGATTTAAGGCATGATGATGTCATATATATATGTTATACTATTGGAAAGTAAGGTTGTGTATATTGTGATTTGATGTCATTGATTTTATGTGTTTCCTTGCCGCTTAGACTTGATTTATTTTCATTACTACTGAGTTGGCGTACTCACATTACTCCATGCACCTCTGTGTGCAGATTCAGGTGCAGATATCGAGCATTAGCCAGTTATTCCGCACGGAGCCGGATTGCGGGATATAGAGGTAGTTGTTCGGCGTCCGCAGCATCTCTGTTTTCCCTTTTTGATGTATCTAGTTTTTATTCGGAGGTTTTGTATTATAATGGTATATTTTGGCTTATTTCTCTAAATGCTCATGACATGTTGGCTCCGGGTTTTGGGGCTGGCGGCACTGTATAATTGGCCTACTTTATTCAGTAATTTCTGTATATTTTATGAAATGCTTGAAACTTGATTGAGATTTTCAAAAGAAATTGCGAACATGCGGTATTCGGCTAGCCTAGTTCCACGATAGGCGCCATCACGGCCGGTTTAGGATTTGGGGTCGTGACAGAAAAGTGTCACACCTCCTTTTTCACTGGTAAGGGTAACAAGGGAGTTTTTTCACTTTATGTGACATTATTCGATTTTTGGGATTTATTTTATCTAGTGTTGCCACCTGGATTTTTTACGGTGTTTCGAGACACCATTTATTTATTACAAATCCCAAAACCGAGGAATTTTGACTCTATTTAAATTGTCTGCGAACCATAAATCCGAGTAAGGAATTCTGTTAACCCGGGAGAAGGTGTTGGGAGCTCCCGAGTTCCATGGTTCTAGCACGGTCGCTTAATGATTAAACTTGGCCTAAATTGTTTAATTACTGTTTTTGCACCTATGTGCATTTTTAATCTTTTTACCGCTTTTATTATTCATTTGTATTTAAAGAGTTATTTTGAGACGGGTCACGTATGCGTAAACCCGAAGAGTTTGAAATGTGTCTAAAATAATGTCACGCGGACGTGTACATAATTCTCGACACTGAACTCATTTAAGGAGATAAATAAAGTTGCACAAGCGCGTATTTTGTTTTGTTGTCAAAAAGAAAACCGGAATCACATCACGTGGGCGTGTACTCAATTTCGATAATTTTAAGAAATTTGTTCCTTTTCCTAAAAGTGTCTCTACGAGTGTTCATTGTAGTCTTTATTTGTGTTACGTAAACGTATACACAATTTAAGAAAAAGGTATATTTTAGTTATTTTCATTCAAAGTTACGTAAAACGTATACTTCGATGATTATTGTATTTTTTCTAAGTTTGAGGCATTCACTATCTAAAAGGCTTTCGAAATTCACTACACCTAGATTAAAAAAATCCTAAGTCAAGTCACGAGATTGGGCTATGGCCTAATCTAGCCCCAATTAATCACTTTAGGCCATCTTAATTTGGCTACTTTTCAAAGAGCTAAAACTATGCGATTTTGTAAAAGAAGACATGTCTAGACACAAGGTTTACAAGAAAATCTACCAAATTACTGATTATAAGTTACCTAAAAATCGAATGAACACATTTAGCTATAGTATTAATAGTTTTGTCAATTGCAAGTAGTCTAAAATTCATTCTATTTAACTTCACATGTGTTGAATCTCATTTAGTAGCATTTATACATCTATTTTTATGGTAAATTAAGAAAGTTTAAGGATATGAAATGAGCTAAAAAACGTTTTGGATCACAAATTCCTATTTGTCTGTTTTTCGAAATTCACTGAATCTGGAACGATTGCTTTCCAGAATCTTACTAAATATTTACAAGGAGACTGATTTGGATACAAATTCACATGTAACACTATTGGCTAGCAGATTTATATTTGTACCTTTTGAAACTGAAAAGATACAATTTTGGTAAATCATAAGAGTATAAACAAAACAGGAGTCTTTGATTATTTTAATCGGACTCATACCCAGATTTCTCACCTAAACTATATGACATTAACGTTAATACTGGTATATTTCATCATAGGCTTTGGGCTTGTATCCCTTAGTCCTAATAGCCCAGGGTCCTTGACAGGAAAATTTTAATGGCCTGGCCCATTTTGTATACTAAAACAACCTCCAAAAATTTCATTACATAGTCCAGTCTTAAATTACATGGTTCTGAAAATGCACAACTGAATAAATTACATTTTCTTTTGAAATGAAAATACAGCTTTCTGTACAAATACAATTTTTGTGAGCATCAGGAAAAGAACTAAAATTGGTCTCCTAACTGGCTTCTCCACATTGGATTCCTTGTACTGCGCACTTGCAGCTTTCATTTGCAATCCCTACCTATCTCAATAATAGATATGTTATGCACCTTTTAGAGTAAATCTGACCATTACCGGGGTCAAATTTGATTCTAATGATGTAAAACTATAACAAAATTCTTTTGCGCATTGGCTGGAATGAATCTGACCATAGAAGGGGTCAGATTCAAATCCAATGATGCTACTTTGTTTAGACTTTTATAGTCATGCTTATTCCGGCTAGTATTTGGTCAAATACATTGGCCACTATTGGCACTTTGAGGTGTAAATCCGACCATTGTGCAGGTTTAGATTCTTTTCCTTAAGGCCCTTCCTAATTACACACTTATATCTTTTGAAGGATAATTTTCAGCAAGCTAAACTACTGTTTATGCACTACCATGGGGTGAGTTTGACTATTAAGAAGTCAGACTCATCTACCCTAGTGCCAACTTCTTAAAACTATCTAGAGACTTGCTTGTTGAATTTCTTCAGCGGCCAAAGAGACCCAATCAAAGCATATTTTTGCACTCTTATAGAAAGAATCGGATCATAAAAAAGGTCAGATTCAACATCCTAGTGCAGATTGTTCCATTAATGGACTAACACAAAACTGCTATCTAATAATACTCAATGCATTTTAACCAACTGAAAAGCAGACAGAATAATTCTACGGATTCAGATATTACACACACCACATATTTAGATTCCTTAACATCATATCAATTAATATTACTTCAGATTTATAGATCAAGAATAAAGAAGAAGGTCCAACTTAACATAATCTCAAAAACATAGCAAGAATCAAACATTTCAACACCAAATTAACACAAATTATGAATCTAATCATTTCATTTAGAGTTCATTGTTACATACCTCTTTTGAAAGGAAAAAGAACAAGAATCCTGACCAAATAAAGGCCAGGCAGAAAGTAAGACAGTGAAGAGGAGGAAGATTCAGCAGCAACACAGCAACAACAACAACAACAACTTAAGGAAAACCCAGGAACCTTGGCTCAAGAATAACCCATTTTAAACCAGAAAACCCCAGTAAATCAGTTTTGAGATGAAGAAAAACAAGCAGACACAAGAAAAAAAACTAAAATTTACTGCTTTTTGCACTTATGCTTCAGTCCATTTGGTTTCTGTTGTTCTTTAGTGATAAAAAGTGTGTGATTTTTCTCAGATTTTTCAAGGAATAGCAATGTGATTTTTCAGTAATCAAATATAATGGTATTTGGGATAGGATATGCTTAGCATATTCCTTATCAAATAAGCTGAAAATAGTACAAATGCAGCTGTCGCCCATTTCTTTTGGGACAACTTCCCCATTCTAGAAGATTCCCAGCCCTTAATATTACTTTTTTACCCCTAAAAATCTGATTTTATAAGTATAGAAGATTCTTGGGTTGTTACATCCAAGATTCCTTCAACTAAAAGTCCTAAAATACCCCTTAAGGTCCCTAGAATTACCATTAGGTAACTAGGGTTAAGTTGCTTGAGTTATCTATTAACTTGGGTTAGTTGATCCCAATTAGTTACTTTAGTTCTTTAAACTTAATTAGCTATTCTTAACTATGATTAAGACTTAATTAGCTATTACAAAGTCATCACTTGAATTAGATTAACCTTGATTTGGGCTTCGGTTATTAATTAAAGGACTTTATGTGACTAATTAATTGTTCTAGGACTTATATAAAAGAAGTGAATTATTATTTTTTAGACATTAGAAATTAGGACTTAGTTAATTAAGGAATTTAATTCCTAACTGATTTTAAACTTGTTTAGGAATTAAGTTAATTAGGTGTTGTCTAATTTTAACTTAGTAAGTCATGCTAAACCCTTAATGAAATTAAAGGTCTAGTCTCTTTTAGGAAGTTAGGTTAGATAATTAGCTTAATTAGTTAATTAGGATTTTAGAGTTAGTTTCTAACTATACTATTAATTATTTTAGGCTTAGGTTAATTTCATTATTAGATATTAATTCTAGTTTAATAGGCCGATTAATTAGTGTAGGTTAATTAATTCAATTCCATGATCTTAGGTTAATGGTTTGTTTCAGCTAATTAATCCTAAACTAATTATCTTAAACAAATTTTAGGACTTAGTTAATTATTTAAGAGGTTATCAATCTAGGTTAACCCATTAAGCAAAGTGTCTTTTCGAAGGTTATCACTAATTAGGATAACCTTGAGGTTAGGGTTACACTAGGTTAATCCATGACCATACACTGGTTCAGGATTAAGTATCGACCTAATTAATTGACTAGCCTAATTTAACACACTCAGATGGGGTAAGCAATTAATAAATACCAATATTCATGCGTAAGTAAAATTCTAAAAGGCTGACATGCTCATCAACATACGGTAAAACAAAACGCATAGTGGTGATGATAATCATGACTGTTCAAAATCCCTATTACTACTAACAGGTTCATCACAGAATTCAAACCATCAAGGCACACAAACATGAATAATGAACAAACAATGAAAGGATCTAGACCTAATCAGTAACAACAAAAAGGAAAGGAAACTAACCCGAAATAGAACTAAGAATAATTAACATGGTTTCATTATAACAATATTAGTGTAAACAAGGGTAAATCGATCAAAACAGAAAAAAATAATCCTAAACAATACCTAGGATTCTGTCTCATAAGAAAAAAGGAAAAAGAAAAGGAAAATAGTGGTAAACATATGGAGAAGGTAAGTACCAGCGAGGTATAGCCTTTTTGACCGGATTCCGGTGGCTTCGCCGTAGTTCGGGCCGGACTCTGATGGGTTTGAGAACGAGTCAAACCCACATGAATCAATTGCTCTTATCAGGACCAATTGACTCATGTAGGTCCGAACCGTTAGATCGTTCGAAGTTGACTGTTGTAGCACTTTAGGTTTCAGATTCTTAGATCTGAAATTGCTAAGAAACGGGTGATTTTTTGGGGAAATTATGGGTGGGAGATGGTTGAGGGTGAGGAGAAGATTATAGGGTGAGATTTTGGTGGAGTTTGGTTGAGCTCCGCCACCGGAGGCGATTTCCGGCTGGCGGAGATAGGGCGGCAGACGGTGGAGTCCAGTGGGGGTGTTTAGGGAGACGAGAGAGACGGATGAAGGGGGGGTGTTAGATTTGCAAATGAGGGGGTGGGGAGTGTTTGGACACTTTTATATTTAATGACTAGAGAGTTCCCAGCCGTTAGATCTAAGATAGATCAACGGCTAGGATTCAATCCTTCAAAACAGGGTCGTTTGGTGTAGTAAGGGGGCCGGACGGGTAGTTTAATTGGGCCAGAGGCTGGGCTGGTCTGGTAAAGCAGCTTGGGCCTGGGCAATTCCATCCAAGGTCCGTTTTTAATTCATTTTTGAAAAATCTAAGCTCAATTAATTAATTAAATTAAAACTAAAAAATTTAATAATTAGTTCTAACATAGTTTTGTTGTCCAAACTCGTCCCGTTTAATTTACTCCTAATCATTTAAAGCGCAAATTTCACAATTTTGTTAAAAGAAAGTAATTAAATCAAGAATTTAAACATTTAACCTACTTTATGTCAGATAATTACATTTTTCTATCATTTAAATAACAATTAAAGGTTATGCACCTAATTATGTCATTTTAAATTATTTATGGATTTAAAGGCCGAAGATATGGCTACATAATGCCAAATAAATTCATAATAGCATTAAAATTCAATAAAGATCCATAAAACCAATTAATTCATTGTGATTTTTGTAGGATTATACGATAGGTAAAAATCACGTGCTCACAGCTGCCCCTCTTTGCTTGGAAACACGAAGAGTTTTCAGGCAAAGACAAAGTGAGAAGCCATAAACAATTTTACCCATTCATATGTTACATGGTGAAGCGTTTTTGAAATGTTTGACCGAACCCTGCTTCAAAGGTTGCCTACGTATCCTTGGCTATAAAGGAATCAGGTCAGTGTAGTTCTGAAAGTCTTGGTAGCTGGGACTACCGGGTAATTGTGGTTTCACTGCGGTCGCTGCTGTTACTGATGTTGATCTCCTTATTACACCAAAGCAAAAAAAACAAAAGACTAACTAAACCTATCAGCTGCTAGTTACAAGGTTCCTATCTAAGACCTGGTCATGAGTCTTGATCTTCTGTTGACTCTTGCCTGGATCTTAATGCTTGTTAGCCGCAGGTGTTGGTGTCGTCTTATCGTTCCTCGCATCAAGGTAGGATATACTGAACAGATGACTTCAATATCGTCCTGAATAGTCCATATCTTCCCCGTTTCTGAGCTTTGGGTTCAATCTTCTCTTTTCTCTTTTCTTTTATTATTATGGGTTCAAACTTCTTCTTTTGGTTGTCTGGAGTCCAATATCCCAAAAAAATGTAATCTGCACAAAAATCAAAACAAACGAACAAAATTTTCTGCCCCAGTTTTCACTAGGAAAATTTCGTGAGTTATTGTAAGGAAATCTACACTACTTTATTATTGAAAACGGTGAAAAGCCAGGAGTAGTGCACCCAGAGTTATTGTATATTAGGGAGTGGATACCCTATATCTCAAATCAAGATCAACTAGGGCTTGGAGACCCTATATTGCAAAATAAAATCAACTAGGAATTGCATACCCTATGTCGGAAAAATCATCAACTAAGGGGTGTATACCTTATGTTGGCATCAACTAGGGAGTGCATACCCTACGTTGGAAAATATCATCAACTAGGGATTGTATACCCTATGTTAGAAAAGAAATAATCAACTAGGGGTTGCATACCCTATGTCGGAAAAGAAATCATCAACTAGGGGTTGTATACCCTACGTTGAAAAATAAATCATCAGCTAGGGTTTGTATACACTATGCTGGGAAATAAAACATCAACTAGGGGTTGTATACCCTATACTAGAAAAGAAATCATCAGCTAGGGGTTGTATACCCTATGCCGGCATCAACTAGGGAGTGTATACCCTACGTTGGAGAAGAAATCATCAGTTAGGGGTTGTATACCCTATGCTGGAAAACAAAACATCAGCTAGGGGTTGTATACCCTATGCCAGCGTCAACTAAGGAGTGTATACCCTATGTTGGAGGAGAAATAATCAGCTAGGGGTTGTATACCCTATGCTGGAAAAGAAAACATCGGCTAGGGGTTGTATACCCTATGCTGAAAAAGAAAACATCCGCTAGGGGTTGCATACCCTATGCTGGAAAATAAATCATCAACTAGGGGTTGTATACCCTATGCTTGAAAAGAAATCATCAGCTAGGGGTTGTATACCCTATGCTGGCAGCAACTAGGGAGTGTATACCCTACGTTGGAGAAGAAATCATCAGCTAGAGGTTGTATAGCCTATGCTGTAAAAGAAAACATCAGCTAGGGGTTATATACCCTATGCCGTCATCAACTAGGGAGTGTATACCCTACGTTGGAGCAGAAATCATCAACTAGGGGTTGTATATCCTATGCTGGAAAAGAAAACATCAGCTAGGGGTTGTATACCCTATGCTGGAAAAGAAATCATCAGCTAGGGGTTTTATACCCTATGCTGGCATCAGCTAGGGAGTGTATACCCTACATTAGAAAAGAAAACATCAGCTAGGGGTTATATACCCTATACTGGAAAAGAAATCATCAGCTAGGGGTTGTATACCCTATGCCGTCATCAACTAGGGAGTGTATACCCTACGTTGGAGAAGAAATCATCAGCTAGGGATTGTATACCTTATGCTGGAAAAGAAAACATCAGCTAGGGGTTGCATACCCTATGCGAGCATCAACTAGGGAGTGTATACCCTACGTTGGAGAAGAAATCATCAACTAGTGGTTGTATACCCTATGCTGGAAAAGAAAACATCAGTTAGGGGTTGTATACCCTATGCTGTAAAAGAAAACATCCGGTAGGGGTTGTATACCCTATGTTGGAAAAGAAATCATGAGCTAGGGGTTGTATACCTTATTCTGGAAAAGAAATCATCAGCTAGGGGTTGTATACCCTATGCCGGCAGCAACTAGGGAGTGTATACCCTACGTTGGAGAGAAATCATCAGGTAGGGGTTGTATACCCTATGCTGGAAATGAAAACAGCAGCTAGGGGCTGTATAGCCTATGCCGACATCAACTAGGGAGTGTATACCCTACGTTGGAGCAGAAATCATCAACTAGGGGTTGTATACCCTATGCTGGCATCAACAAGGGAGTGTATACCCTACATTGGAAAAGAAAACATCAGCTAGAGGTTGTGTACCCTATGCTGGCGAAGAAATCATCAGCTAGGGGTTGTATACCCTATGCTGGAAAAGAAAACATTAGCAAGGGGTTGTATACCTTATGCTGGCAAAGAAATCATCAGCTAGGGGTTGTATACCCTATGCTGGAAAAGTAAATATCAGCTAGGGGTTGTATACCCTATGCTGGAAAAAGAAGTAATCAACTAGGGGTTGTATACCCTATGCTTGAAAAGAAAATATCAGCTAGGAGTTGTATACCCTATGCTGGAAAAGAAATCATCAGCTAGGGGTTGTATACCCTATGCTGACATCAACTAGGGAGTGTATACCCTACGTTGGAAAAGAAAACATTACCTAGGGGTTGTATACCCTATGCTGGAAAAGAAAACATCAGCTAGGGGTTTTATACCCTATGGTGGAAAAGAAATCATCAGCTAGGGGTTGTATACCCTATGCTGGCATCAACTAGGGAGTGTATACCCTACGTTGGAGCAGAAATCATCAACTAGGGGTTGTATACCCTATGCTGGCATCAACTAGGGAGTGTATACCCTACGTTGGAAAAGAGAACATCAGCTAGGGGTTGTATACCTTATGCTGGCAAAGAAATTATCAGCTAGGGGTTGTATTCCCTATGCTGGAACAGAAAACATCAGCTAGGGGTTGTATACCCTATGCTGGAAAAAGAAAACATCCGCTAGGGGTTGTATACCCTATGCTGGAAAAACAAGTCATCAACTAGGGGTTGTATACCCTATGTCTGCATCAACTAGGGAGAGTATACCCTACGTTGGAAAAGAAATCATCAGCTAGGGGTTGTATACCCTATGGTGGAAAAGATAACATCGACTAGGGGTTGTGTACCCTATGTCGGGAAAGGTGTATCTAGGGTTTGGAGACCCTATACCACTTCGGCTTTGGGCTGATTTCAACATTATTTTTCTGCTTTTCTTTTGAGTAAATGTGGGAAAGGATTTTAGAGAAAACTTCCCTTTTGGAGTGATTGCTGCAGAGCTGCTTCTAGCTTTTGCGCCTTTTCTTTTGGTTACGCTTGCTTTTGCAAGGGGTCTTTGAGTTACACCTGTTTCCTTCAATCAAAGAACAATTTGTTAGTTTGAAACGGTGGTTGGTTTTGCGGCCTTGATTTTCAACCGCTTGATCTCAGTTTTTTTGACGATGATCTCAACCACTTGCTTGTTTGATGGGGATTGGGTTTCATCTCTGACCCCGGGGATTCTGGCTTTCCAGATTTTACCATGGCTATCGGTCACGTGGGACCCAATTTTTGACTTTATTTTTCCTTTGTAGTCCTTTCCCTTGCTTTTCGTTTGGATTCCCAGAGTATCGGGGAAGTTTTGGCCCCTCAAATTCTGCTGCAACGGTTAGTCGCGTGGGACTTAACCTTTTCTATCTTTACTTTGTCTTCATCGGCCTTTCATTTCTGATTTTCCTTCCAATGAGCACTTCAGCTTTTCAAACTTTGCTGAGAAGGTTATCTACATGGGACTCAACCTTTCACTTCAATTGCCTTTATAGGCATTTCAATTTAATTTTTTCCTTTCAAGAGTTTTGCGTTTAAAGCGTCGGCCGTTGTGGCCAGTCGGGATTGACTCTATGCCCCTGATAAGGCTCGGAGCTCTTTGTATGTCGGTCCGTGTCAAACGAGAACCCTGTAAATCAGTTTTTCCATCTTTTCTTTACCTTGCCTTAGAAACAGAGTCAGACTGAAAGGGTTTGAAAGAAGAGTAACAAAGAAACGGAGACAATGAATTTTGACAAGAAATATCCCTCTCGGGGGAAAAGAGAAGAAGGACTTATCTGGAGTGTATTTCAATTAACATGACATGCGTCTTGGACCTGATCTATATAAACCGTTTGACTCTCAGAAATTCGTCACGACTTTTTACCTCAAAGTCGAGAAACCTCGCCCCAGACCATGTCGATATCAATGACCAATCCTCTGTTTCGATTAGTAGTGCCCTTTTCGGGTTTTCACCGACTAACCTCTCTCATTTCTCTTCTCGCCATCACCCTGTAGTGCTCTTTGCGAGTTTTCACTAACAAGACTCTCATTTTTAGTTTCTCTACTCACCGTCGCCTTATGGTGCCCGTGTGGGTTTTCACTGATAAGACTTTCTCATTTTAATTTCTCTCATTGCTTGTATCAGATCCCAATAGCCGTATCCTCCAATTTTGGACTTTCTTCGCTGATCGATCGGAAGGACTTGAACAAGATTTGGGGTAAAAGGAACTTGTATTGAATTACAACTTTGGAATTTTTAGGCGAACCATTGCTGAATATTAACACTTGCCCCAGCTTAAACTCTTGGGGGAATGTGGATTTTTCTTTTGGTGTGGCTGAACCCCAGGGAGAGGCTGCCTACGTATCCTTTTGGAATCAAGTCAGACGTAGTTCAAGGAAACATTTGTTGTTGTTTTTGTTTTGAAACTTTTTTTTTCCAACACTTCAAGTTCCAAAGAGGGTAATCAAGGAAGAGTAACCGGCTCAAAGGATTTACAAAACTGGTAGTGTTTGGGGTAGCGTAAATGAAAGCCTTCGTCATTTCGATCATGAGTATCACCACGAAAAGGTCAAACATAATACCTTTTGACTGCATCTGCATTGACAGCCGTTTCGGGGTCATTTCCTTCAATATCCCCCAAGTACAATGCTCTTTTTGGTAGCAATTTCCTTATGATGTATGGACCTTTCTAGTTCGGGGCAAATTTTCCTTTCGCTTCTTCATGGTGTGGGAGGATACGTCTTAGGACGAGCTGCCCCACTTCAAAGTTCCTAGGCCGTACCTTCTTGTTATAGGCACGGGCCATTCTTTGTTGGTACAACTTCCCATGGCAAACTGCGGCCATTCTTTTCTCATCAATCAGAGTCAACTGTTCCAACCGGGTTTTGACCCATTCATCATCCTAGATTTCGGCTTCGACAATGATCCTCAGGAAAGGAATTTCGACTTCCACAGGTATCACGGCTTCAGTGCCATAAACCAGTAAATAAGGCGTAGCCCCAACTGATGTGCGCTCGATCGTGCGATATCCCAATAATGCAAAAGGCAACTTCTCGTGCCACTATCTAGAACTTTGGATCATTTTTCTGGGGATTTTCTTGATGTTCTTATTGGCTGCTTCGACGGCACCATTGGTCTTGGGTCGGTAAGGGGTGGAATTATGATGTGTGATTTGAAACTGCTCACATACCTCCCTTATCAAGTGGCTGTTTAGATTTGCAGCGTTATCCGTAATGATAGTTTTTGGAATACAAAAATGACAAATAGTATTTGAATGCACGAAGTCCACCACTGCTTTCTTAGTGACAACTTTGAAAGTGACTGCTTCGACCCATTTTGTGAAATAGTCAATGGCCACCAAACTAAATCTGTGTCCATTTGAAGCTTTTGGCTCGATTGACCCAATGTCATCCATTCCCCAAGCAACGAAGGGCCAAGGTGCTGACATGGGGTGTAATTCCGAGGGTGGTGCATGAATCAGGTGACCATGTATTTGACACTGATGGCACTTTTGGACAAAACTGAAACAATCCTTTTCCATGGTCATGCAGTAATATCCTGCTCACAGAATTTTCTTTGCGAGGATGTACCCATTCATGTGGGAACCACATACTTCTACATGTAGTTCGTTCATAATCTTTTCAGCTTCTTTTGCATCCACACACCTTAACAAATTCAGAGCTGGAGTCCTTTTGTACAACACTTCTCCGCTTAAGAAGAAACTGTTGGCGAGTATTCTGATGGTTCTCTTTTGATCCCCATTGGCCTGCTCTAGGTATTCTTTTGTTTTCAAAAATCTTTTGATATCATGATACCATGGTTGGACATCGGGCTCTATTTTGACTGCGTTACAATAACCATGTATTTCTTTGATTTGAATTTCTAATGGGTCAATGTGGACATTACCAGGATTGGCAGCATTGCAGCTAGGGTAGCCAGTGCATCAGCTAACTCATTGTGGCATCGAGGAATATATCTGAATTCGACGGCTTTTAATCGTTGCCTAAGATCTTCCACATGTTGTCTGTATGGAAGGAGCTTAACATCTCGAGTTTCCCACTCTCGCTGAGCTTGCTTGATGATCAAATCAGAATCTCCCATGATCAATAACTTTTCCACATTCATATCAATGGCCATGTTCATGCCCATTATACAAGCTTCATATTCGGCAATATTGTTTGTATAGAAGAATCGAAGACGGGCCGTGGCCGGATAGTGTTGTCCTGTGGGCAAAATCAGGATTGCCTCAATCCCAATGCCTTTGGCATTGACTGCTCCGTCGAAGAACATTTTTCAGGTATTAGTGTCTTCTGAGATTACTTCGACCGAATTGACTTCCTCATCCAGAAAATAAGTGCTTAAAGGTTGGTATTCATAGCCAACTGGGTTCTCAGCCAAGTGATCGGCCAAGGCTTGAACTTTCATGGATGTGCGAGTGACATACACGATGTCAAACTCCGTGAGCATGATTTTCCATTTTGCTAACCTTCCTGTGGGCATTGGTTTTTGGAATATGTATTTTAAAGGATCCAACCTGGTTATGAGGTATGTGGTATAAGCCAACAAATAATGTCTGAGCTTCTGAGCAACCCAAGTTAGGACACAACAAGTTCTCTCCAACAGAGTGTATTTGGCTTCATAGCCAGTGAATTTCTTGCTCAGATAGTATATGGCTTGCTCTTTCTTCCCGGTAACATCATGTTGCCCGAGGACACAACCAAAAGAATTTTCCACGATTGTAAGGTATAGGAACAAAGGTCTTCCTGGTTCAGGCGGGACCAGCACTGGCGGATTCGACAAATATTTCTTGATTTTGTCGAAAGATTCTTGGAATTCTTCTGTCCATTTGATCGCTGCATCTTTCTTTAAGAGCTTGAATATCGGCTCACATGTGGGTGTAAGCTATGGAATAAACTGGCTGATGTAGTTCAACCTTCCTAATAAACTCATGACCTTTTTCTTAGTCATTAGAGGTGGTAGATCTCGGATGGACTTTATCTTCGTCGGATCTAACTCAATTCCCCTGCGGCTAACTATAAACCCCAAGACTTTCCCGGAGGGAACACCAAATGCACATTTAGCAGAGTTTAATTTCAAGTCATATTTGCGTAGCCGCTTAAAAAATTTTCTCATGTCTCGGACATGGTCCTCCTGTGTTCTGGATTTAATAATGGCATCAACAACGTACACCTCAATCTCTTGGTGCATCATGTCATGGAAAAGGGCAGTCATGGCTCTTATGTAGGTTGCCCCCGCATTTTTAAACTGAATGGCATAACCCTGTAACAATAAGTCCCCCATGGTGTAGTGAAAGCTGTCTTTTCTGCATCTTTCTCATCCATTAGGACTTGGTGATAACCGACATAACAATCCAGAAACGACTGTACCTCATGTTTGGCATAATTATCGACAAGGATATGGATGTTTGGTAGAGGGAAATTGTCTTTGGGACTTCCTTTGTTCAAACCCCTGTAATCAACACATACTCGGAGATTTCCGTCCTTTTTCGGTACTAGGACTACTTTGGTTAGCCATGTGGTGTATCTCACTACTTTGATTACACCGGCTTTTAATTGTTTTGTGACTTCTTCTTTGATTTTGTCACTGATATCTATTTTGAATTTTCTTTGCTTTTGTTAGACGGCGGGCAATCGGGATGATTTGGTAACTTGTGTACCACTAAATCAATACTTAGTCCGGGCATATGATCATAGGACCAAGCGAACATATCTTTGAATTCGAACAGAAGTTGAATCAATGCGTCTCTAGTTTTCTCATCCGTGTGAATACTTATCATGGTTTCTCGAACCTCTTCTGGATTACCCGAATTAACTGGCTCAGTTTCGTTTAGGTTTGACTTAGGCTTATTCTCAAATTGTTCCAATTCTCTATTTATTTCTCTAAGAGCCTCATCTTCGTCGTATTTTGACTCTTGATTCATTATTTCGAGATTAGACAGCGTATTAAGATCAGAATATGAGGTCTGCAAGAATGTCATGTTATTTAAGGCCACATCATTAGGACTGAAAATAAGAAAAATAACAAAATCAGAAAGAATAATAGACGATGAAACTTTGATTTCATTTCATTGAATTTGAAGATAACAGGGGTTTTACATCATAATTAAAATTAAAAACACTCGAGTTACACCCTGAAATAACTCGAAGTGCAGAAAGGACAGCAAAACATGAATTACCAAGATTCCCACCTGATTGGGAAGGGAGTAGCTTTCCAGTTCTCCAGTTTGGCATTCAGACCCATGTATTGCACCTCTGTGATGCTCGAGCCTTCTCCTGGCTGAACCATGTGAGCCTCATATAACATTTTTCTCATGGCCCCGCAGATTTCTTCAATTTCTTCGGTCGTAAAGGCCTTCTCTTCTTCTTCAACATAATGTGGTTTGATGAAGGACTCAGTGATGTGTGGGATTGGTTGAGGCAGGTCCCATCCATTGTTTTTTCGTTCGTTGGCCCATTTCACATCATCATCTGTGGCCTGGAAACCGATGCCAAAGAATTTTTCGGTGGCAGGCAAATAGATTGGCTCGGTAATGCCTTGTAAGGATACCCCAAGCCCCTTCCCAGGTTTTTACCCGTGTCGGATCATGTCGGTAGCGACCATGATTGACGCATTAGATAAATAGGGTTGTGGGCACGGAACACCTTCCTCGTTCTGATCAGCAAGCACAATCTCAAAGGCTTGGTAAACAATATGTTCGCTACCTTCTCTGGCCTCGAGGCAGGGGATAGAGGGATCCCTGTTGATTGTTCGTCCTCTCCGTGGACTACTATCTCCTGATTCTCATCTTCAAATTTGACCATCTGGTGGAGAGTAGATGGCATTGCCCCAGCAATGTGAATCCAAGGTCTTCCTAGCAGGAAGTTATAAGAGGTGTCCATATCCAGGATTTGGAAGGTTACCGTGAAATCCATAGGGCCAATCGTCATAACTATTTCAATTTCTCCAATGGTGTCCCTTTTGATACCGTCAAAGGCGTGGACACACATGTTATTTGGCCTGATTCTCTGGGTGCTGATTTCCATTCTTTGAATCATTGATAGGGGGAAAATATCTACCCCGGATCCTCCGTCAAGCATAAATCTCTTCACGTAATATCCTTCACTTTTAACTGTCAAGTGTAAGGCTTTGTTGTGAGCGGCCCCCTTAGGAGGTAGGTCATTTTGGCTGAAAGAAATTTTTTTCACTTCGAAGAAGCGCTCAACCGTTCTCTCTAACTGCTCGACTGAGGTCTCAGCTGGTACATACGCTTCATTCAGCATTTTTAGGAGTACTTTTTGATGCTCGTTTGAGCCCATAAACAAAGACAAAAGCGAAACTTGATCCGAGGTTTTCCTGAGTTCTTCAATTGTGGCATGTTTAGACATTTTCATTTTATTGAAGAACTCTTCAGCTTCTTCGGCAGTGATGGGTTTTTTAAGGGGGAAGCGTTTATGCTTGGCTTTATTCAACTCCTATGGGTTATGATATTTCCGAGTAGGTTTTGTTTTGTTGACTTCCCTCTTACCTCCTTCCCTTTGTATGTTACCAGTATTTGATCATAATTCGAGGGGAAAGTAGTTGTATTTTTTATCGGGATTTGCGGTTGGGAGCTGATGATCAGAGGTTCATTCAGCTTAGGTAGGACTGCCGGATTTTTCACAACATATGTCCCCTTCGGCACATACACTCCTTGCAGTTTTGATTTCAGTTCTAATCTTCTGAGAGGGCTCAAGGCGAGTTGTCTGTTTTGCGGAGCCCTCGGAACATAAAGGACAACTTCTTTAGCTAGTGTTGTCTCTTTCTTTTCTTCCTGGCCCTTTTCTTTATCCTGGCCGGGGGGCTTTGTTTTCTTTTCTTCTTTGGCCTTTCCTTTATCCTGGCCGGGGGACATTGTTTTCTTTTCTGTA
The DNA here is from genome assembly GCA_005239525.1 of Nicotiana knightiana. Taxonomy (NCBI): domain Eukaryota; kingdom Viridiplantae; phylum Streptophyta; class Magnoliopsida; order Solanales; family Solanaceae; genus Nicotiana; species Nicotiana knightiana. The sequence continues at coordinate 30,690 of ML416865.1, read as the reverse complement.
TCCACAATGGAAATGATGGCTTTCAGCGCCGGGTCGAATTCTTTGTCTTCACAAATCATTCCAATGAAGGACCCGTTATTGTGGGTTGGCAACGGATTGTTTGTGACATTGGGGACCTCCTCGTTCCATAGCACCACTTTTTTCTGCTCAATCAGATTTTCTACTGCTCTCTTTAGAGTCCAGCATTCTTCAGTATCGTGCCCCTCCACTCCCAAGTGATAGGCACAACGGGTTCCTCGTCTATATAACGTCGATTCTGGAGTTTGCTGAGTTAGAGGTACGGGCTGCAGAAGTCCCATCTAAATTAGCTTTGGCAACAAGCTTGAGTATGACTCACCGATAGGAGTGAAAGTAGTTCTCCTTGGTGGTTCACGAGGATAGGTATTGTATGGATAGTTGCTCTGAGGAGGGCGTGGATTATATGGGGCTTGGTGAGGATGGTTATTTCTAGGAGGTGAAGCTCTGTTTTGGTTGTACTACTGCGTCCGGGGCTGCGACTGAGCGTTCATCACTGCATAAGGGAAATGAGACATGGCATAAGTTGCTTCCTAATGAGGAAAATAGTGTTGTGAAGCTCTGGGAAATAGGCCTGGATATTCCCGAGGTGGTTGAGAATTCCTACGGCCTGAAGCCATCATGGATCCCTCCTCTTTATTCTTTCTGTTTTCTATGCCTACCAAGCCTCTTTGAATGGCTTGGGAGGTGGCTCTCAAAGCAAATTGACTTAAAATACGGCTTGTATTCAAGCCATTTTCTACCATCTCGCCAATTTTAGTGGCCTCCGCGAACGGCTTGCCCATGGCGGACATCATATTCTGGAAATAATCGGCCCCTTGGGCCTGCAGGAAGATACTAATCATTTTAGTTCCTCCATGGGAGGTTTTACTCGGGATGCCTGTTCCCGCCATTTAATGGCATACTCCCGGAAGCTCTCGGAAGCTTTCTTTTTGAGATTAGACGGATAATTTTGATGTGGGGCTATATCCACATTGTACTAAAATTGCCTTACGAAGTCTCGAGCCAAATCATCCCATACATTCCAACGGGAGATATCCTGATCAATGTACCACTCTGAGGCGATACCTGTAAGGCTTTTCCCGAAATAAGCCATCTCAGTTGCCTCCTGCTCCTCTCAGTTGGTTGCAGTATCTCTTTAGGTGAGCGGCCAAGTCTCCATGCCCGTCATATTTCTCAAACTTTTGAGTTTTGAAACCCACATGTATATGCACATAAGGGAACATGCATAAATCAGTGAATGATACACTCTTTTGGCCGCTTAGGCCCTGGATATTTTTCAAACTTTGCTTGATACTCTTCATCTTTTGGGTTATCTCATCATGTTCAATATTTTTCAAAATCTTTTCTGGATCCACAGGAGATTCAAGTTGTGGGTACTGCGGGTAAGCATTCAGAGTGATCCGGGCAGTATCCAGCTAGAATGGAGGAGCTTGGAAAGTAAAATTTGCTGGCTCAAGACTTTGTCATGCCAGTGTTGGCTGTGCCACACCTGTAGCTGGTGGCGCAGTAAATACCACAGAGGGTAATCCAGAAGATGGTTCCTGGGGGCGAGCCTCAAAAGGAATTCCGGTATAATTTGAGGCCATGGTTAGGAACCCAAATTGAACAAATGGGTTTGGCATTGAAATTGGCACGTTGGTGGTCCCTCTGGTTCTGGGATCAGTTCAGGGAAACCGCGGATGGAGTTAGGTGGCTGCCTTCCGTTGAACCAAGCGTCCCACATCTCTAGCATGAGGCATTTCAGTCTTCTGTTTTGTTTGGCGATTGCCGACTCTTCTTTAGGGATAACCGAAGTGGGGCCATCCTCTGGTTCAACAATAGATAAGTGACTTTCTGATGTCATTGTGATACTTCCTTTGGATCTGGTGAAATAAGGATGTGTCGCCAGAATACCACCGTAAACCAACCACCTTAAAAGCAGTAACCATTTGAGAGTAAACAACAAATTGGTTAGTGGGAGATATTAACACATAGGGACTCACACGTTGGGATGCGATACACCTAAAGAGTTAAACATTTTTCTAAAATGTTTGCAACAGCTGTGTGTTTCATCCCAGATTTAATATTCTCTCTGGTTTCTTTCTTTGTTCTTTTATTATTTTGAGGGCTATGATCGAATCCTATGTGGATTGCCTACGTATCATGACTCCACATGAATCAAATCATTACGTAGTTCACGGCACAAGTAAATGTAAACAAAAAGCAATTTTCATTTCACTATGAAAGATAGTTCTTTCATTACAAGTGATTTTTGAAAACATTAATAAACACGAAAGAGAAGTACAGACTCTAGACATAAAACAAAACAACTTAACATATATATATATATATATATATATATATAGTTTTGAAAGTAATAAAAGTACAAACTCGAGAAAACTAAACATCAATAATAAAGGAGAGCCTCTGGTTGTCTTCTCGGGGCCTGCAGTGCATTGGTGGGTCTCTGTGCCGGTCTGTGAGCTATATCCCCCTGAAGTCGATCCAAGTCGTCCATTACTTGGTGGAGGAAAGTCATCATGGTGGCAAAGAACATGGAAATGGTCATTCTCTCGCACTCATGGCATTTATGTACCACGTAGTTGGCTATTTCTTGGATTCTGTTCCTTATGATCCCCTTCTGTTGAAGTAAGTGCCCTATTTGATGCGCTCGGGCCGCCAATACCTGGGCATTTGCATTGTTCTGCTCTTGTAATTCTTGCACCATTCCCTCTAACTGGCCAATCTTCTCATAGCAATGCTCCCTTTCCGTTCTGAGATCTTTGGTCTGTTGGACCATTTCGTTCCCCATGGCAAATTTTTTTCTTTCAAAATGGCAATTCCCTTGCCATATTTTTGCCTTAATTGACGAGCCTGTTCTTCTGTTCCTTTTGCTAACTTTTTTTCGGCCTCTAACAGGTCTTTTTCAGCTTTGTTCAAATCTAAGGTATATTCATGAACCTTCAACCTCATATTGTTAATGGTTTTTTCATCTCTTTCACTCATTACAAGCGTCTCGAGGGCTATTTTTAGACTCTGGACTTGGGCACGAAGCACCTCATTTTCTCGGGTCATTTGTCATTTTTCACCCTCGACTACCTGTTCCTGCAACTGATTATCAAACTCCATATTTCTTAATTTCTCTTTCAAAGCATGGATAGTGGCTTGATATTCTCTTTCCTTTTCGCCCCAAGCTACCCTTTCTTGAATTTTATCATCAAAAGCGTGTACATGAGGCCTCTTGGAAGGCCTTTCCAGTTCGGGTTCCGGTTCTTCAACAATACAACTTCTTTTCTCAAACCATGCGCATATCCCGGATCCACTTCCCCTTTAGCAAGATTGGGCACCTGGGTATCTTCTTTAAAGTATCGACACCCATTCCAACTTTGTTGAATTAAGGCTTCAGGTAAGGGGGCCTCGGGGTGTAGCTCAATGACTTGGATGCTCAAATCCTCCTCTTCGGGTATCACTTGATAACGGCCCCATTGTCTCAGAACCCTTTGGGGTGCATATGGTTGGATACTTCTGAGACTCATCAACAGTAGATAATTCCTGGCAGCGGACATAAGTATGACTTCTTTGAGTGGGAGCCATCCCAAAGTCCATTATATTTGGTTTTCTCGTAAAGACCTTTGTGATGACCCAAAAGGTCATCTTGTGTAATTTAGCAGAAATTGTATTTCGAGGCCCCAAAATCCTACGTTAATCTCACCTCGATATGCGTTCGTAGCTCGAGCGTGTAGCCGGGAAGCTTTCATGTGAAAACTTGATGAAAAGTTAATGATTAATTGATTAAAGTTGACTTTGGTCAATATTTTTGGTAAACGGACCCGGACCCGTGATTTGACGGTCCCCGAGGGTCCGTAGAAAAATATTGGACTTGGGCATATGCCCGGAATCGAATTCCGAGGTCCCAAGCCCGAGAAATGGATTTTTTAAAGAAAATTATTTTCTGAAAATAATAAAGACTTTTGAAAATGATAATTAATGTGAAAACTATGTTTCCGGGACCGTATTATGTTTTCGGAGCCCGAAGTAGGTTGAATATATGTTATGTGAGTTATCTGTGAAATTTGGTGTAAAACGGACTTGAGATGACGAGTTTCGGATCAAAATCGGAATAATTTAGCCTTATGAAGTTTTGAGAAAATTCTAGGAGATTTGAGGTTTAATTCCTTGTTTTTGAGGATATTTTGGTGATTTAAATGCTTGAATAAGTCCGCAGGATGATTTGGGAGTCGCGTGTGTTTTTGGTTTGGAGACCCGAGGGCTCGGGTAAGCTTCGGGTAGCTAACGGGTTGTGTAAAGGGTCAAAAATCTGGTGTTTTGTTCATTTTCTTGTGTCCAGGTACTTAAATCTATGCGAACGCACTCAAGGGGGTGCAAACTCATAGAGTAAATGTGAGGTCTGGGGGATCTGGGCAAAAGCTTCTGTGCGAACGCACCACTTAGGATGCGAACGCGGAGGGTGTTTTAGACAAAGCGGTGCGAACGCGGGGGGCTTGGGGCGAACGCATAGGCTTAGGGGAAGACCTGGGGGATGGGTATTAATAAACCTGTGCGAACGCGGCCCCACAACCGCGAACGCACAGTTTTGGTTAGTTAAGCCTCTGCGAACACGGCCTGGGGCCCGCGCATGCAGTGAAGAAAATCACCTAGTGGTTTTTAAAGCTTAAAAACAGAATGCATTTCGGGATTTTCTCATTTCCATCATTCTCTTCTTCCTCAAACCCCCATTGAAGACCTCCAAGATAGTTCTCCTCCATAACTACTTGTCTAAGTGACTTCAACTCCAACTTCTTCCATTTTTCCTTCATCAAACACCAAAATCTAGGCCTAGAATCCTAAAAACAAAGTAGAAATTAGGGGATTTGGGTAGAGTTAGGGGTTATGGGACTTTGGGGAATTCAACCTCAATTTGGGGTCGAATTTCAAAACAAATCATATATTTGAAGTCGTGGGTGTATGGGTTATCGGGTTTTGGTCCGAGCCTCGTGTTTGGACCGAGCGGGCTCGGGGCCAAATTTTGGTATTTTTGGAAGAATGCTAGGAATTGTATATTTTGGCTATGGGATTGTATTAATGAGTCATTATTGATGTTAATAAGTTAATTGTGTCTAGGTATTGTTGTTCCGGAGTTGAATTCAAAAGGAAAGGCGGTGTTAGAGGCTTGATTGCTATTTTTTGGCCTTAGGTAAGTGTCTTGACTAACTTTGGTGAGGGGATAGGTATCGCATGCTATGTGCTAAGTGTTTATCATGTCTAATGCATATGTGACATGATGAGTACCTACGCATTGTGTGTCAAGCATGCCCGTGAGTCCATTTTTGATGAGATTCTTGTCCTTACCTCCATATCTATTGTGTTATGAATTATCTCTACTTTGAAGTTGATTGTTGTTTAAAATCCTCGATGATGAACTTGTGATGTAATGGTCCTATTGTGGACCCAACTGTAAAGGATATACTTGAAAAGTTTGGTTATAACTGAGACCCTTGCCGGGAAATTTGTTATGATAATGACTGATATTTTCCCCTTGCCGGGTGATCATGATTTGTGATTCCACTATGCTGCATTTCTTGCCATTTTGATAATTGTCATTGCATTGGTGAGGAAGAGTTTAAAGCACGAAGGGTGATGCCGTGCCATGATTTACATTGATTACATCACACATTGCATAGTGGGGAAGAGAGTATAAGCACGAACGGTGATGCCGTGCCATGATTTATATTTAAAAGCACGAAGGTTGATGCCGTGCCATGATTACATTACGATACATGATACAATGCATTGTGAGGAAGAGAGTAAAAGCAGGGAGGGTGATGCCGTGCCATGATTCATGTTATCTTACATTGTACATTGCATTGTGAGGAAGAGAGTAAAAGCACGAAGGGTGATGCCATGCCATTGTTACATTTCTGGCATTATATTTGTTTCATTAGCATATTTCGAATAAATTGTCTTCTATGTGCTTAATAAACTGCTGTATTTCACCTATTACCCCATTGTCTGTCCCCGTATTACCCTACGTGATTGTTTATCTATTTATTTATTGTTCCACGATATATATGTTGTAGAATATGACAGGTTAACGTTTGTTGTCAAGTCTAGCCTCGTCACTACTTCAGCCGAGGTTAGGCTCCGCACTTACTCAATACATGGGGTCAGTTGTACTGATGCTACACTGCACATCTTATTGTTGTGCAGATCCCGTACCCGGACCCAGTGGACAGCGTTGAGGGAGTCTCCTTCAGTTCACCTTATAGGCTTCAGGGTATACCCGCTGGCGTTGGTGGGCCTTGGCATCTCTCCTATCCTTAGTTCTTCATTTCTGTCTTATTTTTCCTCTAGTTTTCAGAGACAATCATGTATGTCTTTTCAGACTTTGTATTTAGCACTCCTATAGACAGTTCGTGAGTTTGTGACTCCAGGTTTTGGGAAATTATTGCGACGTTGTAATTATGTTGCCTTTACTTAGTTTTGAAACCTTATTTATTCCCGCTGTTAAGTTGTGAACTGTGTTTAGCTTATTCTGTTAATTAGGTGTTATCATGTTAGTTTAACTGTACACATTGACTTGTCTAACGGGTTCAACTTTAACTCCATCATGGCCCGATGGTTGGATTTCGGGGCGTGACAAGTTGGTATCAGAGCATTAGGTTGCTTAGGTCTCACAACTCACGGACAAATTGGTAGAGTCTTAGGGATCGGTACGGAGATGTCTGAATTTATCCCCTAGAGGCTGCAAAGTTGGGATGACTCAACATTTCTTTTCATCTCTGTCGTGCGATATGAATTCTGAGTACTGATTGAGTTTCTATTATATTCTCTCGCAGATGGCGAGGATGCGTGCTTCCCTTGGTTCCGCTCAGCAGCCCAACACTCCTGCTACAGCTCCTACGTGGGGTCGAAGTTAAGGACGAGGCCGTGCTAGAGGTCGAGGCCGGGGCCGGGCTCAGCCTAGAGCAGCAGCCCCAGTGGAGGACCCTCGGGTCGAGTCTGACGAGGAGGTCCCAGTTGGACCAGCTCAGGTCCCAGAGGGGTTCATAGCTACCCCAGTGCTTCAGGATGCTCTTGTCCATTTAGTCGTACTCATGGAGAGTGTAGCACATGCGGGTCTTCTTCCTGCTGCACCAGCCATCTCTCAGGCTGGGGGAGGTACCCAGACTCATGCCACTCGCACGCCAGAGCAGCTAGCTCCACATTTTCAGACTCCGGCACCTCAGCCAGTCGGAATAGCTCAGTCGGATATTACAACACCGGTAGCAGAGGGAGCAGCTATGTCAGCGGATGCTTTGTGGAGACTGTACAGGTTCACTAAGTTATTCACTGCTACTTTTACTGGTTCACCATCACAGGATCCCTAGGATTATTTGGAAAGCTGCAATGAGGTTCTTCAGAACATGGGCATAATGGAGTCCAACGGAGTTGACTTCGCTACTTTTCGGTTATCTGGCGTAGCAAAGAGTTGGTGGAGAGACTATTGCTTAGCCAGACCAGTTGGGTCTGTGATCACGCTCAATTATGTCTAATAAAAGACTAAGAGGGCGTTGCAAATATAATCCGGGGTATTATGCCCAGATTCGATCCCACAGGGAGTTAACGTATCATGCAAGATGTAAGAATACTAAACATTCACTTGGTGTCGTTTAAACTAGTACAACTGAATGAAAATATTTAAACTAAAGAATAACTACAATAAGGTGTAAACAATTATAATAAAGGTCTAAGGTTATGGTTTCCCCTGTTGGTGAACTTTCTTCTCGGATACTTCTTATAGCTTGATTAGTTGCCTCTATCAATCATGAACACTCTATCTACCATAAATATCTCTCAAGTAATTCTGATAATTTACTAGACGCACTCTCTCAAGTTACGCTAGCTAGATTGCATTACAGTTCACTTTAGATTGCACCCGAAGTATCGTTATGTCTAATCCAACTTCTAAACCCTCGGTTATGACTTTCGTCTATACTCTAGGAGTGGTGTTGTTCAAACAATTACCTAAATATGCACTCTCTCTCAAGTAGATACATACTAAATAGGAACAACTAATTGAGGGCCCTTCAATCAACTACAACAATAACGTAGTTGATCAAATAGAGATTAATCAACCAATTAAAACTACATTAATATCATAATAAGTTTATCCCCCAATGAGTTCCACCAAAACCCTAGATAAAGAAAATTAGCTACTCATATTCACAAGAATCAATTCTAAAATAACTTGCATAATTGAACTACAAAATAATAAATAAAAGCTATAAAAATCAATGTTTGCTTCACTGAGTATTAATCCACAGGTTTTTCTTCACTTCAATGGCTTCCTCCTTTCAAGTTGTGTTTTTGGGTCTATTTATAGGTTTGGGATATACCCTAAACGTGTAGGAGACTTCTATTCAAATCGGGAAACACATAAAACTCTTCAAAACTCGGATTTGACCGGATCAGGGGCCAGGCATTACAAGCCAAACACCTGGATAACGCCTGGCCAGGGCTGGCGTTTGGGCCCTGGCGCCTGGATAACGCCAGACTGGGGCTGGCGTTTGGGCCCTGGCGCCTGGCTAACGCCAGGCTGGGTCTGACCTTAAGGCTCAAACGCCCAGCTATAGCCCGGTGCACTCCTCTTCGCCTCTTGAGAGTATTTTCGACATATTTGCATCCATTTAGCTCGACTTCCATCTCTAATCCACCTACACATGAAATAAACTCCATTATGCACATAAAAAGTGTATTTTGCACATAAAATGTAAGGCATATAACGTGTTAAACCATGAATTCTAGCCACGCATCAATACCCCACACTTAAACATTTGCTCGTCCTCGAGCAATCAAACTACACTCATGTACACAACTTATTAAGAAAATCCCTTAACACGTTATACCAAGAATTTTTAAAACATTTCAATCACAGAGGTGTGACATTCTCGCCTCAATAGTTGACTCACATATACCATGCTTTATTCACAATCCACTCACTACCCTAACATAGAGGTCAACAATATTACCTTTCCTTCGTGAATCATGTTCCCTCACCAAATCCAAGAGCTAGTTCCACACACAATAAAATTTAAGAACACTTAGGAACTCAAGATAGAAATAATTCACTCGCTCTCAGAAATAATATTCATATGCCACAAAAGATGCACCATAGGCTTGCCCGTAGTGTATTACTCTACTAATCGAGTTCATTCAGTATGGGATCAAGTAGGACTTTATTTGGTTGTATTGTAGGCTGCGGGACGGGTAGGATACATTTAGATATAAGAGTGACTACACCTCCCCAAGCACTTTAATACATATACTTTAGCTTTCAACCTTAAACTTATATTAAACCAACTCCACCTTCACATCAACATTATTACCCCATACTTCTTTAAGAACAATTACATTAAGAGTCACCACATATATTTTTCTTTCACAACAATACAACTATTTATTTTCTATTTTTTTTTATTTTCCCTTATTTTTTTTTTCTTTTTTTCAAGTGACTCTTACTTTTCAAAATAGTGCACCCTTCTCCTTATTTCAATTATTCCCCTCAAAAGACAACCTACCACCCCACACTTTAATTTTTCCATATCTCATCACATTTCCAGTGCTTACGAGAGGTGACAAGGTTCAAATAGATGATCTATTCAAACAAAAGGGATATGGCTTGTAATGTGGTTTCCAAAGAAACAGGATTATAGGCTCAACGGGGTTAACTACGATACATAA
>ML416865.1:493-20187 GCA_005239525.1 Nicotiana knightiana | reverse complement strand
TCCTACTCCTAAAAATTAAAAACTACCTACACCCGGTTCAATTAAAAACCCTTGGAAAAGAACCGTGGTCCAAAGAAAAACCAAGGGGGAATTACTACACTACCTAAAACAAAAAAATCTTTTTTTTTCTTTAGACTTACTTCCCTCAAGAAAATTGTCTAATCTATCCATCGTCGGGAAAAGTCCTTTTTTTTTTAAATTTTTTGTAAAAAAACAAATTATTAATTATTCCATTAATCTAACACAACTAAAATAGCATATAAAGTCACCCAGACAATCTCCTCACCCCACACTAAAAATTGTGCATTGTCCCTAATGCGCACCCATGCATACAAGAGGGTAAAAAAAAACTCTCTAGTAGGCCAAAGGCCGAAGCACTAGCATCTCATGGGGTACTCAGACTTCTCCCAGTCCTGGTCCTTCATGCGGGTACCTCACATTTAGTTCCAACCATCTGGTTTGCTGTTGCATCCTTCCAGTGGCTTTGCGTTCCATGCTCCTAAAAAAATTCAAAAAAAAATTGACACTACAAAAATAATACAATTAGAAAAAAAAAACAACAAAAAAAATTAAAAATAAAAAAACAATAAAATAAAGCAGTAAAGTTGGGTTGCCTCCCAACAAGCACTTGATTTAACGTCGCGGCACGACGTGAATCACTTTCTGCCTCCACTTCGAAGTTATGAATTGAACCCCCAATTTGGCATCAAGTTTTCGGTTATGCTCCAAGGGTGGTGGAACAAATCTAATTGGCCCAAGCAATCATTGTACTATTTTACACTTCTTGGCATTTAGATGAGGTATGTAGTCCTGTCTTTCTGGCAAGAAAAATTCTAGAATGTAAGTATCTTGTTCCTCCTTCCTTGACTCCTCAATTGGCTCAGATGACTCTATTTCCATATCATCATCCAAACACAATGTGGAAAAATGTTTGGAGTGAGGACCAATGCGCTCAAACACATGAACTGCAGGACTTTCAACATCCTCAACAACAATCACACTAGAGTCGACTAAATTTGTATCCTCAACGTCCCTGGTTGACTCTAGTATTACTCCTTCAACATCGGCATCCTCAAATTCTAGTTAGAGTGTTGGGTTTCTACTTTGGACCCCTCCATTGGCACCTCAATTTCCATCTCTAATATACACTGCTCCTGGATACTATCCATAATATTGGCGTATTGAGCATTAAAAGCTTCAACTAGTTGACTCGTTTGAGCCTCCAAGTTGCGAATAGTTTCATCTTGCCTTTGTACCCGCAGTTGTAACTCCTCCTGTTGTTCCAAAATGCACTTCATCATATCCTCGAGCCTTTTCAGGTCATCATCACTGGGTTCTTTGTTTCTATTAACTTCACAAGAAAAAGAAGAACCATCAAAGTAAGGGGTTGGGGAAAGATAAGAAATATAAGCACAACAATGAAAGTGACCATCTTGACCACCACACGTATCACACAGGTTTCACACATAAGATTGAGTTGGTGTGCATAACTCGCTCTCGGGAATATTTTGATAATTTTTCCCTGGGTGGCTTCCTCCATAATATGCATAACGAGGATCAAAAGTAGAATTACCAACATCGAAACTCTCATAATTCCACGATGCCATGTTTTTTCAAATTAACAAATACAACTAAAATAAAGAAAATAAAAATCACATACTAAAAATAAAAATCAAACTTGAAACCTAGTAATATGTACACCTACAACTACACTTGATAATACCGTTAACTCCCCGTCAATGGCGCCAAATTTTGATCACGCTCAACGATGTCTAATAAAAGACTAAGCGGGCGTTGCAAATATAATCCGGGGTATTATGCCCAGAGTTGATCCCACAAGGAGTTAATGTATCATGCAAGCTGTCAGAATACTAAACATTCACTTTGTGTCGTTTAAACTACTACAACTGAATGAAAATATTAAAACTAAGGATTAGCTACAATAAGGTGTAAACAATTATAATAAAGGTCTACTGTTATGGTTTTCCCCGTTGGTGAACTTCCTTCTCGGATACTTCTTATAGTTTTATTAGTTGCCTCTATCAATCATGAACACTCTATCTACCATAAATCTCTCTCAAGTAATTATGATAATTTACTAGACGCACTCTCTCAAGTTACGCTAGCTAGATTGCATTACAGTTCACTTTAAATTGCACCCGAAGTATCATTATGTCTAATCTAACTTCTAAACCCTCGGTTATGACTTTCGTCTATACTCTGGGAGTGGTGTTGTTCAAACAACTAACTAAATATGCACTCTCTCTCAAGTAGATACATACTAAATAGGAATAGCTAATTGAGGGCCCTTCAATAAACTACAATAAGAACGTAGTTGAACAAATAGAGATTAATCAACCAATCAAAACTATATTAATATCACAATAAGTTTATCCCCCAACGAGTTCCACCAAAACCATAGATTAAGAAAATTAGCTACTCATATTCACAAGAATCAATTCTAAAATAACTTGCATAATTGAACTACAAAATAATAAATAAAAGCTATAAAAATCAATAGTTGCTTCACTGAGTATTAATCCACAGGTTTTTCTTCACTTCAATGACTTCCTCCTTTCAATTTGTGTTTTTGGGTCTATTTATATGTTTGGGATATACCCTAAACGTGTAGGAGACTTCTATTCCAACCGGGAAACACTTAAAACTCTTCAAAACTCGGATTTGACCGGATCAGGGGCCAGGTGTTACAGGCCAAACGCCTGGATAACGCCTGGCCAGGGCTGGCGTTTGAGCCCTGGCGCCTGGATAACGCCAGGCTGGGGCTGACGTTTGGGCCCTGGCGCCTGGCTAACGCCAGGCTGGGTCTGGCCTTACGGCTCAAACGCCCGGCTATAGCCCGGTGCACTCCTCTTCGCCTCTTGAGCGTATTTTCGACGTATTTGCATCCATTTCGCTCGGCTTCCATCTCTAATTCACCTACACATGAAATAAACTCAATTATGCACATAAAAAGTGTATTTTGCACATAAAATGTAAGGCATATAACGTGTTAAACCATGAATTCTAGCCACGCATCAGTCTGCACCTTTGACTTGGACTCAGTTCTCAGAGGTATTCTTGGGGAAGTTCCTTCCCATTACTCAGAGAGACGACCTTCGGAGGCAGTTTGAGCGTCTGATGCACGGATCTATGACAGTCACTCAGTACGAGACCAGGTTCATCACTCTAGCCCGACATTCTCTTATCATACTTCCCATTGATCGGGAGAGGGTTCAGAGATTTATTGAGGGACTGGCGTAGCCTATCATACTTCGGATGGATAGAGAGTCAGGTATTGATATATCGTTCCAGGATGTAGCCAATGTGGCCAGGAGGATTGAGATGATTATGTCACAGGGTGGTGTCAGGGGGCTGACAAGAGGCCCCGTCACTTCGGTCGTTTCAGTGGAGACTCATCTGGGGGCAGGAATCCTTCAGGCAGAGATCATCCTCCCATACCCTATCAGTCGGCACTTCAGGTAGCTCACAGTGCACCAGCAGTACCTACCAGTACACCGCCGCTTCAGAGTTTCCAAGGTGGTTATCAGGGTCGTCAGGGGCAGTTCCAGAGTCCCCAGCCATATCAGCAGAGGCCGTGTTATTCTTGTGGTGTTCCGGGGCACATTTCCAGGTATTGTCCCCAAGCTTCTAGTGGTCCTCAGTATCAGGGTTCCCGTGCCATGGTTCCCGCGTCAGGCGCATCCCCACCCCCTCAGCCAGCTAGGTGTGGCGGTCGAGGTGCCATAGGTAGAGGTCAGACTCATAGAGGCGGGGGACATGCCACGAGAGGTAGAGGTCAGGCCGTAGTAGGTCAACCCAGAGATGATCAGATTGGAAGGGCTCAGCCCCGGTGCTATGTTTTTCCTGCCAGGCCTGATGCCGAGGCTTCTGATGCAGTTATTACAGGTACAGTTTTAGTTTGCAGCCGAGAGGCTTCGGTGTTATTTGATCCAGGTTCTACATTATCCTATGTGTCTTCATGTTTTTCCCCTTATTTGAGTATGCCCCGTGATTCCTTGAGTACTACTGTGCATGTTTCTACACCAGTGGGTGATTCTGTAGTTATAGATCGAGTCTACCGTGCTTGCTTAGTAGTCATGGGTGGTCTGGAGACTCAGGTTGATCTTTTTCTTCTGGATATGGTTGACTTCGATGTTATATTGGGGATGGATTGGTTATCCCTCTATTATGCTATTCTGGACTGTCATGCCAAGACAATGACCTTGGCTTTGCCAGGGGTTCCTCGTTTGGAGTGGAAGGGAACTCCTATCATTCTTCTAGTAGAGTTATTTCTTATATGAAGGCTCGGCACATGGTCGGGAAGGGTTGTTTGTCCTATCTGGCCTATGTTCATGATTCTAGCGCCGAGGTTACTTCCCTGGAGTCGGTGCCCGTGGTTCGTGAGTTTCTAAAGGTTTTCCCTGCTGACCTGCCTGGTATGCCACCTGATAGGGATATTGATTTTTGTATTGAGTTAGCTCAGGGCACCTAGCCTATTTCTACTCCGCCATATCGTATGGCCCCGCCAGAGTTGAAGGAATTGAAAGATCAGTTGCAGGATTTTTTGGATAAAGGCTTCATTAGGCCTAGTGTCTCTCCTTGGGGTGCTCTAGTATTGTTTGACTACCGACAGTTAAATAAGGTTACCATTAAGAACAAGTATCCTTTGCCGAGGATTGATGATTTATTCGACTAGCTTCAGGGTGCTTCAGTGTTTTCCAAGATTGACTTGAGATCTGGTTACCATCAGCAAAGGATTAGGGCTTCTGATGTCCCTAAGACAGCTTTTTGCACTCGTTATGGGAATTATGAGTTCTTGGTGATGTCATTTGGGCTGACGAATGCCCCCGCCGCTTTTATGGAGTTGATGCACCGAGTGTTCAGGCCTTATTTGGACTCATTCGTGATTTTTTTCATTGATGATATATTGATATACTCTCGCAGCCGAGAGGAGCATGAGCAGCACCTTAGACTCGTCCTCCAAACTCTGAGGGATGGTCAGTTGTATGACAAATTTTCCAAGTGCGAGTTCTGGTTGAGCTCAGTTGCCTTTCTAGGCCATGTGGTATCGTCAGAAGGTTCAGGTGGATCCCAAGAAGATTTCAGCAGTCAGACATTGTCCTAGACCCATTCCAGCTACAGAGATCCGGAGTTTCTTGGGCTTAGCAGGTTATTATCGCCGGTTTGTGGAAGGTTTTTCATCCATTGCACCCCCGATGACCAGGTTGACTCAGAAGAGTGCCCAGTTCAGGTGGTCTACGAGTGCGAGGTGAGCTTTCATAAGCTCAAGACAACCTTGACCACAACACCAGTGTTGGTTTTGCCCACAGGTTCGGGATCGTATACCACGTATTGTGATGCTTCACGGGTTGGGCTTGGTGTAGTGTTGATGCAGGATGGCAAGGTTATAGCCTATGCTTCTCGTCAGTTGAAGGTCCATGAGAAGATCTATCCAGTTCATGACTTGGAGTTAGCAGCTATTGTGCATGCACTGAAGATTTGGAGGCATTACTTGTATGGTGTGCCATGTGAGGTGTTCACGGATCATAAGAGCTTGCGGTATTTGTTTAAACAGAAGGAGTTGAACATGAGACATAGGAGATGGTTAGAGTTGCTGAAGGATTATGATATTACCATTCTTTATCATCCGGGGAAGGCCAATGTGGTGGCTGATGCTTTGAGCCGGAAGTCAGCTAGTATGGGTAGTCTTGCCTATTTATCTGTCGGAGAGCGACCTCTTGCTTTGGATGTTCAGGCGTTAGCCCACCGATTTTTGAGATTGGAGGTTTCTGAGACTGGCAGTGTTTTGGCCCATACCGTAGCCCGTTCTTCCATATATGATCGTATTCGGGCCAGGCAGTATGATGATCGCCACTTATGTGTTCTTAGAGATAGAGTCAGGCACGGAGATGCCAAGCAGGTTACGGTTGATGCTGAGGGAGTTTTGAGGATGCAGGGTCGGATTTGCGTACCCTATGTGGATGGTCTTCGTGAGTCGATACTTCAGGAGGCCCATGGTTCCCGGTATTCTATTCATCTGGGCGCCGCAAATATGTACCACGACTTGTAGCAGAACTATTGGTGGCGGAGGATGAAGAAGGATATTGTAGCTTATGTAGCTCGGTGCTTGAACTGTCAGCAGGTTAAGTACGAGCACTAGAGACCCGGTGGTTTGAAGCAGCAGATTCAGCTTCCCGAGTGGAAGTGGGAGCATATCACCATGGACTTTTTAGTTGGACTCCCACAGACTCAGAGGATGTTTGATGCAGTATGGGTCGTTGTGGATAGGCTGACCAAGTCGGTGCACTTCATTCCAGTATCAGTTTCGTATTCAGCAGAGAAGTTGGCAAGGATCTATATGAGAGAGATTGTTAGGCTGCATGGTATGCCCATATCAATTATATCAGACCGAGGTACTCAACTTACCTCCCATTTCTGGAGAGTATTTCAGCGAGAGTTGGGCACCCAGATTGATTTGAGCACCAAATTTCATCCTCAGACGGACGAGCAGTCTGAGCGCACTATTCATATTTTGGAGGATATGTTGCGAGCTTGTGTTATTGACTTTGGTGGTTCATGGGACCAGTTATTACCTTTAGCAAGTTTGCCTACAACAATAACTATCAGTTGAGCATTGAGATGGCTTCGTACGAGGCGTTGTATGGTAGACGGTGTCGGTCTCCAGTCGGATGGTTTGAGCCGGGAGAGGCTAGATTTTGAGTTTTGAGTTAGTCCAGGATGCCTTGGACAAGGTGAAGATCATTCAGGATAGACTTCGTACAACTCAGTCTAGGCAGAAGAGTTATGCGGATCGCAGAGTTCAAGATTTGGCATTTATGATAGACGACCTGGTATTTCTTCGAGTGTCACCCATGAAGGGCATGATGAGATTTGGAAAGAAGGCCAAGTTGAGCCCTAGGTACATTGGTAAATTTGAGATTCTGTACAAGGTAGGGGAGGTGGCCTACAGACTTGCCTTGCCACCTAGTTTGTCAGCTGTGCATCTAGTATTTCACGTTTCTATGCTCCGGAGGTATATTACGGACCCATCTCATGTACTTGAGTTCAGTGGTGTCTAGTTGGAAAAGGATCTGTCTTATGAGGAGGAGCTGGTAGCCATATTAGATCGGCAGGTGCGACAGTTGAGATCGAAGAGTTATCCTTCGGTTCGTGTTCAGTGGAGAGGTCAGCCTGTTAAGGCAGCTACTTGGGAGTCCGAACCCGATATGCGGAGCCGTTATCCCCATCTTTTCCTTGATTCAGGTACTTTTCTATGTCCGTTCGAGGATGACGATTGTTTTAGAGGTGGGGATTGTGTAATTTAGCAGAAATTGTATTTCGAGGCCTCGAAAGCCTCCGTTAATCTTACCTCGATATGCGTGCATAGACCAGACGTGTAGCCGGGAAGCTTTCATGTGAAAACTTGATGAAAAGTTGATTTCATAATATTAATTGATTAAAGTTGACTTTTGTCAACATTTTTGGTAAACGGACCCGCACCCGTGATTTGACGGTACCGGAGAGTCCGTAGAAAAATATGGGACTTGGGCGTATGCCCGAAATCAAAATCCTAGGTCCCAAGCCCAAGAAATGAATTTTTTAAAGAAAATTGTTTTCTGAAAATAATAAAGACTTTTGAAAATGATAATTAATGTGAAAACTGTGTTGCCGGGCCCATATTATGGTTCCGGAGCCCGGAACAAGTTGAATATATGTTATGTGAGTTATCTGTGAAATTTGGTCTAAAACGGACTTGAGATGACGAGTTTCAGATCAAAATCGGAATAATTTAGCCTTATGAAGTTTTGAGAAAATTCTAGGAGATTTGAGGTTTAATTCCTTGTTTTTAGGATATTTTGGTGATTTAAATTCTTGACTAAGTCCGTAGGATGATTTGGGACTCCCGTATGTTTATGGTTTGGAGACCCGAGGGCTCGGGTTAACTTCGGGTAACTAACTGGGTGTGTAAAGGGTAAAAAATCTGGTGTTTTGTTCATTTTCTGGTGTCCAGGTACTTAACTCTATGCGAACGCACTCAAGGGGGTGCGATTGCATAGAGTAAATGTGGGGTCTGGGCGATCTAGGAAAAAGCTTATGTGCGAAGGCACCACTTTAGATGCGAATACGGAGGGTGTTTTAGACAAAGCAGTGCAAACGCGGGGGGCTTGGGGCTAACGCATAGGCTTAGGGGAAGACCTGGGGGCTGGGAATTAATAACCCTGTGCGAATGAGGCCCCACAACCGTGAACGCACAGGTCTAGTAAGTTAAGCCTTTGCGAACGCGGCCTGGGGCCTGCGAACGTAGTGAAGAAAATCACCCAGTGGTGTTTAAAGCTTAAAAACAGAATGCATTTCGGGATTTTCTCATTTCCATCATTCTCTTCTTCCTCGAACCCCCATTGACGACCTCCAAGCTAGTTCTACTCCATAACCACTTGGGTAAGTGACTTCAACTCCAACTTTTTCCATTTTTCCTTCATCAAACACTAGAATCTAGGCCTACAATCCTAAAAACAAAGTAGAAATTAGGACATTTGGGTAGAGTTAGGGATTATGGGACTTTGGGGAATTCAACCTCAATTTGGGGTCGGATTTCAAAACAAATCATATATTTGAAGTCGTGGGTGTATGGCTTATCGGGTTTTGGTCCGAGCCTCGTGTTTGGACCGAGCGGGCCTGGGGTCAAATTTTGGTATTTTTGGAAGTATGCTAGGAATTGTATATTTAGGCTATGGGATTGTATTAATGAGTCATTATTGATGTTAATAAGTTAATTGTGTCTAGGTATTGTTATTCTGGAGTTGAATTCAAAAGGAAAGGCGGTGTTAGAGGCTTGATTGCTATTTTTGGTCCTGAGGTAAGTTTCTTGACTAACTTTGGTGAGGGGATAGGTATTGCATGCTATGTGCTAAGTGTTTATAATGTCTAATGAATATGTGAGGTGACGAGTACCTACGCATTGTTTGTCAAGCATGCCCGTGAGTCCATTTTTGATGAGATTCTTGTCCTTACCTCCATATCCATTTTGTTATGAATTATCTCTACTTGGAAGTTGATGGTTGTTGAAAATCCTCGATGATGAACTTGTGATGTAATGGTCCTATTGAGGACCCAACTATAAAGGATATACTTGAAAAGTTTGGTTATAGCTGAGACCCTTACCCGATAATTTGTTATGATAATGACTGATATTTTCCCCTTGCCGGGTGATCATGATTGGTGATTCCACTATGCTACAGTCCTTGCCATTTTTATAATTGTCATTGCATTGGTGAGGAAGAGTGTAAAGCACAAAGGGTGATGCTGTGCCATGATTTACATTGATTACATCACACATTGCATAGTGAGGAAGAGAGTAAAAGCACGAAGGGTGATGCCGTGCCATGATTTACATTGATTACATCATACATTACATAGTGAGGAAGAGAGTAAAAGCACGAAGGGTGATGCCGTGCCATGATTTATATTTAAAAGCACGAAGGTTGATTCCGTTCCATGATTACATTACCATACATGATACATTGCATTGTGAGGAAGAGAGTAAAATCACGAAGGGTGATGTCGTGCCATGATTCATGTTATCTTACATCGTACATTGCATTGTGAGGAAGAGAGTAAAAGCACGAAGGGTGATGTCGTGCCATTTGTTACATTTCTGGCATTATATTTGTTTCATTAGCATATTTCTGATAAATTGTCTTCTTGTGTGTTCCTATGTGCCTAATAAACTGCTCTATTTCACCTGTTACCCCATTTTTTGTCCTCGTATTCCCCTACGTGATTGTTTATCTCTTGCTTTGTTGTTCCACGATATATATGTTGTAGAATATGACAGGTTAACGTTTGTTGTCAAGTCTAGCCTCGTCACTACTTCAGCCGAGGTTAGGCTCGGCACTTACTCAGTACATGGGGTCGGTTGTACTGATGCTACACTGCACATCTTTTTGTTGTGCAGATCCCGTACCCGGACCCATTGGACAGCGTTGAGGGAGTCTCCTTCAGTTCACCCTAGAGGCTTCAAGGTATACCCGCTGGCGTTCATGGGCCTTAGCGTCTCTCCTATCCCTAGTTCTCCATTTCTGTCTTGTTTTTCCTCTAGTTTTCAGAGACAGTCATGTATTTCTTTTCAGACTTTGTATTTTTCACTCCTCTAGACAGTTCGTGAGTTTGTGACTCCAGGTTTTGGGAAATTATTGCGACGTTGTATTATGTTGCCTTTACTTAGTTTTGAAACCTTATTTATTTCCGTTGTTAAGTTGTGAACTATTTTTAGCTTATTCTGTTAATTCGGTGTTATCATGTTAGTTTAACTGTACACGTTGGCTTGTCTAGCGGGTTCAACGTTAGACTCCATCACGGCCCGATGGTGGGATTTCGGGGCGTGACAACCTTAGATGATCAACCCAAGCCTCAACTCCTTCTAGAAAAGGGTAATCCTTCACTCTCTCTTCATAACCATCGATGAAATTGGCTTTATCGGTACCATAGCTCATGAATTTTGGATGGTGACGAAGATGTTCAACCAACCACATCTGGAGAATGATGTTGCAACCTTCAAAAAATGTTTTTCCTGACTTACATTCAGTCAAATCCTGGAAAATGTCAGATAATATGAGTGGAGCCAGAGTATGATCTTTCTTTTCGGTCAAGACCTGGGCGATTTTGGCCACCCGAACGTCAATAGTCCCTTCGGCATTAGGAAAGACAATAACACCCAGAAATGCTACGATGAAGGCAAACCGATGATGGATTCTACAAGTATCCTTATCATGTTTGTTAGTCAAGACTTTCTCATTTATTTCAGATCCGTCTGAGAAACCGTATCTGGAATATAGGTGGTAGAATGAAAAACACCCATTGGATACTCGGCCTTTTCTGAGTTGCCGGCTAACGGAAAGGACCTCAAAGAAACGACGTACTGACATAGGTCTTGGAAAGATGATTTGTTGATTCCTTAAGTCTCGACCAAAACCCGCATATCCGGCGACCTCTTCTAAGGTTGGAGTGAGCTCAAAATATGAAAAGCGGAACATGTTGTGGGCCGGATCCCAAAAAATTACCAAATCTTTAATCAAGTCGTTTCAGGGTTTGACTTTCATAAGATCAACGAGAGATCCCAACTGTTCGCCGACCCATTCTTTGCCATATTTATCTAAATCATGCCACCACATTTGGAGTTGTAGGGGAACCTCTTCTACGATGTTCAGCTGTAAAGTTTGGATAATATTCATTTTGCACCTGTGAGCAAACAGGGTTAGGATTACCTCTGATTTTGACACAAAAGACCCAATTTTAATTTTTAAAAGACAAACTCTCCTAAAGTGGCTTATTTGTGCAAATTTGACCAAAGTGGTCATTTTTGCAAAGAATGGCCCCTTCTTACTTTGAACAAAGTTTTGAGGCCAAACCTGGTATTTTTGGAAAAAGTGACAGACAAATTCGTTCTTTAAAGAAAACAGCCCTTCGATAATGTAAAATGTTCTAAGGCTTATTTTGGCAAGAACGGTGCAATACTTTAACCAAAACTTGGTCGGACATTTTTTGTTTGTTTTTTTTAAAAGTGGGGTCGGCACCGATGAGGTTTGCTTACGTATCTTATATCCGATGAGAATCATACCCACGTAGTTCGGTCAATTTTTACACAACTAAAAAAAATATGATTCTGACTCCTTTTCGCTCATTTTTTTGAATTTCTTTTGTTCTCTCTTTTTTTCTTTTTGGAAAAATTTCAACAGAGTTTTGATGTATTTCTGAAATATCCAAGTTTTTCAAAACTGGTGAATTTTCTATCCTCCCGCGCTCTTGGTTTTTCGATTATTTTCTTTTTAGCTGGTCAACAAACAAGCCGAAACAAATAATGTACACATAGCAGGTAAGATGCATCAAGATGGTCTTTTTGTTTTCGGGTACACCTGTCCTAGACGGACCCAACCCCTGTGTTGAGTCTCCTAAGTAAAAAAAAATGCACATGATGCAAATAATCGTTCCTACTAGGGATCCAGCATGAGGTTTTGTCATTCTAGGGTTAAACTTGGGGTGTTGTTCTAGACCTTGGCTACTTGAGCGGACAACTCGAGTCGGGGTGGGAGCGACGTACCGGTAGCACGAAAGGCTATCCGGCCTTGTGGCTAGTCCATCCCTGTATTTCTTACTTGGTATGACCTCTAACAGAAAGGCGGGCCACGCGAACGTGTGCACCAATTTAGAAGACTCAGAAGGGAGGCGTAAGAAGGCAGTTTAAATCACAGTTCAAATAAATATCAAAGCGGTAAATAAATAGCATTTAGCACATTTGAGCGCACAAAACACACTAATATCACAATTTAAGAAAGACAAGTAAAATCACATAAAAGCTCGAATTCTTGAACCCTGAACCAGAGATTCTGGGTTCGATCCCCAGCAGAGTCGCTAGAGCTGTCACACCTCCTTTTTCACCGGTAAGGGTAACAAGGGAGTTTTTCCACTTTAAGTGACATTATTCGATTTTTGGGATTTATTTTATTCAGAGTCGCCACCCGGATTTTTTACGGTGTTCCGAGACACCATTTATTTATTAGAAATCCCAAAACCGAGGACTTTTGACTCTAATTAAATTGTCTGCGAACCATAAATCCGGGTAAGGAATTCTGTTAACCCGGGAGAAGGTGTTAGGAACTCCCGAGTTTCGTGGTTCTAGAACGGTCGCTTAATGACTAAACTTGGCCTAAATTGTTTAATTACTGCTTTTGCACCTATGTGCATTTTTAATCTTTTTACCGCTTTTATTATTCATTTGTATTTAAAGAGTTATTTTGAGACGGGTCACGTATGCGTAAACCCGAAGAGTTTGAAATGTGTCTAAAATAATGTCACGCGGACGTGTACATAATTCTCGACACTGAACTCATTTAAGGAGATAAATAAAGTTGCACAAGCGTGTATTTTGTTTTGTTGTCAAAAAGAAAACCGGAATCACGTTTTAGCGCCCCCTTTCTTTCCCCTAGCGGAGATCGGGTTCTTGACATTTTTGGACAAACTCATTTGGAAGGGAGAAGTTAAAGGAAGAGTCGCCACCTAACGATTTTATGGTGCGTTAAAGTAGTTAACTCATGAACTAGTTTGCATTACCAGAGATTGAGTAAGGGCTTGAAGTTATCCTAAGGGGAAGGTGTTAGGCACCCCTCAGGATCCACAACTGTGGGTCCCGGCCAAATGGTTTCGTGAATTCAAATAAGCAAATAACAAGCAAGGCTCACATAAGAGGGGATTTCAAACAAGTATTGGAGTTTTATTGGAAGTTTAAAAGAAATTAGAAGTAAACATTTGAGAAAATATCCTAGGTTTAAAGTAAGACGGATCACATCAATGCAATACCCAGTAATCACTCCTCGAAGAGGGGCTAGACATGGTATTAGCGCACTGGTCATCATTGCCATATTCTACCCTTCCCACCTCGCGAAGGTAATTAAAGCGTGTGTTGGTCACAGATTCTATTGCGTGCTATTACCCGTCCCATCTTATCACTCCTGGAGGAAGTTAGAACTACTATCCTAAAGGGTAGGTACTAGGAAGAACCCCTAGGTTTAAAGGACAAATTCTAAGCGACAAATAAAACATTTAGGGCTGCAAGTATAAGGGACACACAAGAGCAGATATGGGGTTCATGAATTCCTCCACAAATTGATACACATAACTAGCACGACTCAAACACATAGAGGTCTTTGCATTTTTAGAACCTAAGGCAGGATGTTTAAGTGAGAATACAGTAATGGGGCAGTCTGATTACTGAGTTTCAGAAGAAATCTTTTACCAGTTCTAGACTATGAATTCTGATCTGTAATAACCAAATAATACAAAGAGACAGTTTTCCAGTTTTAATAAACTTAATGCCTAAGGCTTGCCTAGGCGGGTTTAACAAACTCCAGTTATCCTGTTTAGACTTAATCATGGTAAAGGAGCGAGTATTTAACTAATGTGAATGCAGTGCCCTACAAAACAGGATATCTAAATGCATACAGGGTGAGGAATGATGCAAACCTACGCATGCTTTTCTAAATGCACAATCATTTTCAGAAATCAGAATCTATTATTAATTTAAGGAGGAGCTTATTTATTAACACATCTTTTGACTCAAAACAGGAAATACAGAAGCGTAGTTAAGTGTTGAACCTAGCACATGATCTCTAATGCAAATAGCAGTATGTCCTTAACACATGAATTGGGCATAGGTAATATGAGCATGTTAAGAATGAAATCCTAGGGTAACATGATCTCTAATGCAAATATTGACGATTAATGTTTTTGACCTAAAACGGGATTTCTAGACATGGTGATCGTGAAGATGCAGAAACAGTAGCATTATAACAACCATTTTATAGTTATTTAACTACGAACAAGATTTCTAAGTGAGGCATTAGTATGGTAAAGATGCTGAGATAAACGGGCCTAAAACATGTTTCCTAATGCATGCATGGAGAGTATTCCTAAGCATGGTAGCTATTGCGCATATATACAAAATAAATCCTATAGCATGGTTTCTACCCATAGTTATACTAAGCATGCACAACCCATCCCATTTCACTATCCAGCCCATAACTATTTTTACAATTAATAATTACAAATCAAACTTGCACAAACTCCATAAATAAGGAAATTAAGAAGTTACACTATAGAAGGCCTAACAGCAGGCCCAAGTCCTCAGATCCAACAATGCCATATGCCATGACCTTTTGTAGCTCAGGTGCGTCAAAGTTCCTAAGGATCTCATAAGACCTCAGGCAGAGCTCACACCTAAGTACCCTAGCCATGAATGAGTAAGTGCAGTGTGGAATGCCAGCCTTGTGTGTCAAAGTTCAATAGGTACTCAAATGGTCCCCAAGGCAGTGCTTACACGAAGGGGCAGAACTTAGAGCTAAGAGTAGTGAGATGTGCCTATAGTTTAGAAAAGAGTTGAGTTTAAAAAGTAGCTTTTGGTAATAGCTGTTTTGAAAAATCGCTTCAGAAATCAACATGAGAATTTGTTTTATGAAAACTGGTTTTCATAAGAAAGAAACATGACAATCAGCAAACCATAACATACATGGCTTAGGAAGCAAACACAAACAGGGATAGGGGACTGGGGAACAAATAAGTCACATAGTAGAGGCAAACTTGCACACA
This sequence comes from Nicotiana knightiana, assembly GCA_005239525.1. Taxonomy (NCBI): domain Eukaryota; kingdom Viridiplantae; phylum Streptophyta; class Magnoliopsida; order Solanales; family Solanaceae; genus Nicotiana; species Nicotiana knightiana. The sequence goes on along the minus strand of ML416865.1, from coordinate 5,049 downwards.
AATAGTCGTTAGGCTAATGCTATATGGTTTAAACAATCACAACCTAGTTATCACAGAATGTTCATGCCAGAAATCTAACAGCATCAGATTGAGGGGTGTCAAACAGAGTCACATATTAGGTCCAGGATTAGGATTTACCGAACTACTAAGTATTACGGGTGCATGCTCATAGTGTTGGGAATCAAACATATTCATGATGAAACATATAAGGGAAAGCAATAGATATGTTAGACTAAAGGGAAAGGGGAATCACATAAGCAAGTAGACATGCTGAACACAGAACACATGTTGAGTTGAATGCTATAAACTTAAACTAGAAACATACCAGTTAGGAATAAGAATAGAACAGCAAGGTGTAGATAAGTAGAGCAACAGGACAGTGGTATGCAGAGCAATAGAGCAACAGTAAGTTGTTCAGTCTTAGCTTTCAGCCAACTGAGTAGCCAGAAGTACAAGAGAGAATATGCAGCAAAGCAAGTGAAAGTTCAGAGCAATATCAGTACTGTTTGTGTGTGTGTTCGTGTATCTATTCGTTCTATTATGCTAAAGAGAGCAGGGTGTTTATAATTCTGAAAACGAGTAAAGAAAATAAGGTAAGGAATAAATAGTCTAACATAATTATGGAAATAATAACCAATTAATGTCAATTAAAGTCCTGGACTCCCTTTAATTAGGGAGTCAAGTTCAAACGGGCCAATCAGAGTTAAATCAGGGAAGGGAATCAAATAGACTGATCTTACCATAACGGGGTAGTAAAAGCATTGAGTGTTTAATAAAGAACAGGTTCATAACACGTAATTAAGGAATGTACACACTGATAGCATATTCACAAAACAAAGTATGGGTTTAATACTAGAAATTAGTCGAGGGAATCTCGACTGTAATTGAAATCACAGGGAATCAGGCACAATCAAGGAAAGTGTTACACAATCAAGGGAAATAATTCGAAAAACCAGTACAAAACATACAAAATCATAGGTTTGAAGAAAACATCAGAGATTCAGTAGAGGGTATCAGGAACCCTAACCATGAATTAAAGTAAGAAACATAGAGCACATAGAGAGCCTAGAAGAAATATATAGATGTGCTAAATCATAGCAAACAAGACGAACTAAAAACCTTAAAAAATGGGGTTTTTCCTAAGAAGATTTGAATCAAAACGTATTAACAAAGAAAAACATAGAATAAAATTAAAGCAGAAGTAAAGGAAAATCGATTTGAAAGGGGTTTGTGAAACCCTAGTTTTAAAAATTGAAGGATCGTTTAAAGATGAAAGTTTTTTAGGGAAAACATAAAAAAGCTTCGTAATACTATAGATCTAAAGAAGATCTAGAATAAAGCAAAAGATACAGGGTTAGGGTTTCGTGGAACCCAAAGAAGTAAGAAGAACCTCAAAGACGGCACCGGCCTAAACCGGAACAAGTTGTAAACTTACTCAAACGGCTGGGGAGGCTGGAAAGTGGCATGGGACCATGAGAGATGAGTTGAACCACTCCAGGTTTGCCTGAGAGCCCCAGAGCATCACTGGACTGGTGCAAAGTGGACAAATAGCCATGAGACGATGAGGAGCCATGGTTTCAGATGAGAGAACCAATCGGAGAAGATGACCGGACTCCATCGGAGAAGGGAAGCCAATAAGGCTTCTTAAAGAGAACTAGAGAGTAACATAGAGAGATAGATAGAGAGTGAGTGTTAGAGAATGAGGGGTCGGAAGGGCGTAGTGATTAGTTTTAATTATGGTAACAATGATCTGGATCGTGATCTCATTTGATCAACGGTTTAGATCAAGTACGGGGTTGGGCCGAGTTATTTTTGGGTTTTGTGCTGGATTAGAGAGTGAGTTTTGGGTCAGGTGGGGTTGGGTTAAGGGTTGGCTAAAATTTAAATAAAAATGGGCTAAACGTTAAATACCCAATTAAACAAGGTAATTAATTAATAAAATAGCTAATAATTGTGTAAAAAATGAATTGAGACCAAATAAATGAAATTAAGGTGATTGACTAAGATATAAAAATTATAAAAAGATCATTCATTGATTTTAAAATGGTATAAATGCACATTTGTGCTATAATTGCAAAACTGCTGAAATTAACCAAACGATGTCAATATTGGCTAATTTGTGAAATAATAAAATCCTAGGGGAATTAAATAGGATATAAATAACATGTTGAGTAAGATCATTAATTCAAATTAATATTATTTATGAATAATTATGGAATATATAATATTAAATAAACAGAAAATAATTTGATAAAAATACAAAAAACTATGAGAAAATACCAGTTACTGTAAAGAGTGGTTTTGAAAATATATATACAAGTTTCAAAATAATTTGAAGAAAAATTGGGTATCAACAACTGCCCCTCTTTATCCCGAAATGATGAAATAATTGTCGGGTAAAGATATGATGGCCAATTTTGACCGGAGGGAAATAGTATGAAAGATTTAGGCTGCACTCTGGCTTCTAAGCTGCCTACATATCCCTGGTTGTACAGGAATCAGGCCATATGTAGTTCATGAGTCACCGGTGAAGTATACCGGTGAAGTCTCACAAGGACGGACGGAAGGTGCAAGGTAAGGTGAACAAAATGGCTTATGGGGTAGTTAGGAGAACTGGAGCGTTACGCTCCCGCCTGGCTGCTGTTCTTAGCCGGATTTACTGCACATGAATAACAAGCATAGATTGTGCGTAATTTAAACATGATGTAGATTCCCATTGGACTATGAATGTTTTCTTTGCACGGTTGAGGATGACATCCTTAGACCATGGTGTCCTGGGCCATGAATCGCTTGATGTGGGATTCACAGGCTATGAAATGACGTTCTCAGGCCATAAGGATGGTGCCTATGAACCATGATGCCTTTGAATAATGATATGCAGAGTGATAAAAGGGATCCGCGTGCCATGAAATGATGTTCTCGGGCCATGAAGATGGCGCCTCTGAACGATGATGCCTTTGGATAGGTTGGCGATATTTCAACCCATGAGAAGTTTAATAGTATGATGTTGACAAGACAGAGCTTCGTCTTGTGAATTAAAAAGAGAAGAGCTTAGCTCGGAAATAAATAAGGTAGATAATGACAGAGACGATGGTTGCTTTAAAAGGTAAATGGGAGGCAGAATGGTAGCCTTATGCAATGCGGGAAATAAAATGCATATGGAGATAGTGCTTAGTATCGGAAGGCAGAATGGTAGCCTTATGTAATGCAGGAAATAAAAATGCAGATGGAGACAGTGCTTAGTCTCGGAAGGTAGAATGGTAGCCTTATGCAATGCAGGAAATAAAAATGCAGATGGAGACAATGCTTAGTCTCGGAAGGCAGAATGGTAGCTTTATGCAAAGAAGGAAATAAGAATGCAGATGGAGATAGTGCTTAGTCTCGGAACGCAGAATGGTAGCCTTATGCAATGCGGAAGATAAAATGTAGATGGAGACAGTGCTTAGTCTCGGAAGGCACAATGGTAGCCTTATGCAATGCAGGAAATAAAATGCAGATGGAGACAGTGCTTAGTCTTGGAAGGCAGAATGGTAGCCTTATGCAATGCAGAAAATAAAATACAGATGGAGACAGTGCTTAGTCTCGGAAGGCAGAATGGTAGCCTTATGCAATGCCGGAAATAAAATGCAAATGGAGACAGTGCTTAGTCTCGGAAGGCAGAATGGTAGCCTTATGCAATGCAGGAAATAAAATGCAAATGGAGACAGTGCTTAGTCTCGGAAGGCAGAATGGTAGCCTTATGCAATGCAGGAAATAAAATGCAAATGGAGACAGTGCTTAGTCTCGGAAGGCAGAATGGTAGCCTTATGCAATGTGGGATATAAAATGCAGATGGAGACAATGCTTAGTCTCAGAAGGCAGAATGGTAGCCTTGCGCAAGATTTAAAGGAAGGACAACAAGAATTCTTAGCTGGCATTAATTGCGGTAGAGCTTTGCGATGATGAAGCATCGTTTGTGCTGATAATAAATGTTGGCGTGTGCAATGAGGTTGAGGAACGATGTCTGTCCTTTGAACGGATAATATGTTTCAGGGCTTTTGTAACTTTGTGCCTGCATCCAAAGAAATATCGTGAGTTTTTTAAGGGGAAGGTTAGTTCGTATTCCTGATGGCTCTGCTACTTAATCACGATACTGTTTGCATTACTGGGGTAGCGCTCGCTAAACAAGCTGTTTCAATAAATATGTATGATTTTGTAAAAGTATAATATATAAACTACAATAGTTTTAGATGAACCGACGACATGACACGGTTCGAGACATTGCAACCTCTCCTGTTGTGGAATTTTGAGGGTCCTCCTCAAAATTCTACCCCAGTTTGCTGGGTGGATGCCTCTGACTGCTGCTCGTGCCGTGGCTGGCTGAACTTGCTTAAGAATTTTGAGGGTCCCTGATGAGTAGATAGAATTCGTGATTTTAAGCATTATATCCCTCGCATTTTATGAGCTTTAATGATAAAATACACGTCGTATGTGCCTAATAGGGTTTATTTTATGTGTAGGTGAATTGGAAATGGAAACGGGGCTAAACGGATGCAAATACGTCGAAGAATACGCGA
>MDKJ01323435.1:0-25232 GCA_005239525.1 Nicotiana knightiana | reverse complement strand
TATATAGCATAACTGACAAATAGTCCTGTATATATCTCTTAAAAATCACATGTAGTTTTTCTATTATATAGAAAAGGCAAGATGGTTGACCAAGTGTATATATGTTATTTTATAAAAAATTATATGTTTGTATTTTTTAAATGCAAAACTATGTCATCTTGATATATATGGACTCACATTCCTCTAACCACAACTCTCCTTTAAATACACTATACATGTGTTGATTAGACTGTTTGTGCGGTGCAAATGCTCATTTCCAACCTTTTTCTCATTTTGAAAAATTATTAATTTTGTTTTATTCAAATAGAAGTTTCCATAGAAAAAGTAAAATTAATTTTTACAATAATACATCAACAGAAAGAAGTATCGATATTTATAAGATTTTTATCTTTACTCATACTATCTTAAAGCAATTTGAAAAAAAAAATTAAATGGTTTTCATCTATCCGTACTATTTGAAGGCGATTTCAAACTAAATATTTTCATATTCAAAAGTAATTTTTAAAAATATAGCTTGTTAAACCTCAAAAGTTAATTTAAGTAATGATATTTGTTCCTATTGTATTAGGAGGCTATATCTTATATACTTTATTGATGTGATAATTCAATCTATATGGTTTGAACTCTATTCTTCCATGATAAGTTTTCAACTATCAATAGATTGTCTTAAACATTATTTGTTATAATTTTATACGGTTTCATTATGAAAACTAACACATGATAATTCCATAAAAAAACAAAAATATTTCTATCTTCTTGAATTGAGGAAAACATAAAAATCTATATATTTTATATAGAATTCTATCAAATGTTTATTATTTTATCACCAGTTAACATCAATTTAAACGAGTTATAATAAAATATAATTTGAACTACTATGTTGAATTACAACAATTTATATCATGTTCAAATTTGTTTTAGTGTCTATTATTCTCTTTGTTTGAAGTAGTAAATTGCCTCACTAAGAATGCAAAATTAAGAAATTTCTCTTAATTTTGATGCATACAAGATATAAAATTAGAATATGTTTTCATCTTTTATCGTACTGTAAATAATGATGTTGTTCGTTTAAACTTTCATCAAGTAGCTGATTGTTCCCACTGTTGAAATACTTGCGAGACCAATTTGAATGTACTCCAGATTAGCTTACAGACAGATTGATATGCTTTTTATTCTAGAAAATTATTAATATAGATGACACTTGTATCTTTTTAATGTATTATCTTGTAAAATATTCGTAGTGGGAAAATAATATTATGGAAAAATACATATGTTACCCTCCTGAACTATAGACCAAATCCATATTACACACTTCTGACTATACCAAAATTATCTAACACGCTCAACCTTCCCAAAGTGTATCTAATGCACACCTATTTTGCTACGTGGCTCACGCGTGCTTAACAAGAAAAAAATGAGCGCGTAAAACTTGCAAATATTGTTTCAAAATTCATATTGTAGTGCCACATGTCAAAATAATAGTAATATTTTTCTTATTTTTAATTTTATCAAATTAAGCATCCCTTTTATCTCGGTCTTCCCCAAACTACCAGGAACACTCCCCCTCCTCTTCGGTTTTTCCCAAACTCCCTTCATGTTTCGTTCTTTCTCTGCCATTTACAAAATTCACCAAAACTCATGATGAAGAATTTAATGAAGGTACTGTAGATTTTTCTTAAAATTGTTTTCCAAACTTCTCGTACTTCATTTTCTATCACTAAAACTTACCTAAACATCTAATTTTTACATAAATAATCTTTTGTATTTCATAAGAAATGATTGAAATGATAAAATCACCAACTCAGTTTATGTCATATAAGGGAAGATTTGAGATTTTATCCACACTGAAGTTGTTTAATTCATAAAAACGAGATTTGTTTAATTCATTAAAATGAAAAACTGACTTTGATTTGCTTTGTTTAATTGTGGTATGATGTCTGAAAATGGAGGAGGAAAATAGGGAACAAAAGAATTGCAATTTTAGTTTCATCTCTATCATTCTTGGCCTTGGGTTTGTTATAAAAATTGAATCTGCCTGAAGGTTAAGAAACAATGGCAATGGCTTTTTTCCGGTGGTGTCAACTGTGGCGGAAGACAAAAGAAGATGGAGATGTTAGAGGATTTTTTTAATTGGGGGTATAAGAGTAATTTTAAATATATTCTCTTAAGAAAATAATAATGACACGTCTCATGGTCTTATTGGTGTGTGATATTCCACTTTTTTTTTTAAACTGGTAAAAAAAAGGTGTATTAGACACGCGCTGAAAAGGTTGAGTGTGTAAGATAATTTTCGTGCTCAGAAAGTGTGTAACAGGGATTTGATGCATAATTCAGGGGGTAACTTAAGTATTTTGTCTAATACCATTGATATTAAATTTTCAATTTGATGTTTGTGTTTGACATCGACCAGAGGTTAAAATGAGTTTTATAGCACGAAATATTTTTTTATGTTAATTGGAGCAACTTATACAATTTTTATGTATAAAATAAATTAATTGTAAACTGTGATCCCCAGTATCATTCCCTATCCATGACTAACTGAGTATAATAATGATTATTTATTTATCAAAAAATTATCTAAACACCAACAAATAATAATTTTAATAAAATTATAATGTTGGGCCCATATACGGGCCTTTCCTCATCTAGTCTTACATATAAAATAGAAAAGATAATAATCATGTAGATAAATGTGATTTTTATTTCTATTTAAAATGATATAGTCTTGACCTTTTTCCTTTATTTGTCCTCAAATGTCACGCCCCAAAAGCTATGGTGGAACATAATTGGCACCCGACTCAAGCAACATGTGGAGTGAACCCTGAACTAAATTGTACTAAAAATCATGATAACTAAAGTAACACAAAATGGTGCCATGACATATTTATCTACTAAAAATAACAAAATTCAAAATAAGAACTAAGTCATAAATTCCAACAAAATACCCAACTGAGGATAAAAACAATATGATACCCACTAGACTAAGTCACGAGCCTCTATGACTACTGAGCATATACACCTTTGGGGTATACCCCATCCTCTAGGAAAATATAAATGAATACTAAGTCTGAGTTCCCACCGAAAATAGAAGCGGAAAAGTGTTGGGCTGAAAGCTAGTCCTATCTTATAGTGCCTAGAACGTGATCAGAAGTATTTGCATCCAAGAAAAAAAAATAAGCCCTCGCGGGCTAAGTATCATGATGGGATACCCAGCAAGTCTCATGGGCTACCTCCTAAGAAGGTGGAGCCAGACCTTCTGGAATAAATATAACAAGAAAGAAATACGTCCATAGAAAGCATGTAAGCAATGTAAGAGCTGAAAACTGATAATAGACTAAAGTTTAAAATTATAGGTTGATCATGCAAGAACATAGCTAAACGTGGAAATGTAAAGTAATAGCTAGATTGTAATAGAAATTAAGTTACACATAGTGGTCCTACGTACGTGAGATCTAACAACACGCACGGGGAATGTCGGCCTAACTCCCCAGCAAACAATAGTCCCTACGAGCGTGGGGCAGCTAACCTAGCCTTGTGGCACTCACACGAGGAGAGATCGGCTAGCTCTCCTTTCAAAATGTGATCATATTAATTCATAAATAAGTATTGTGATTGAATACATCACTAAATGTAAATATCACAAACAAAGGCACATAATATGCATAAAATTTTAAATTTATCACATATAATGTCGTCGTGAATAAGAATTATGCGAATTGAATATTGGAGCATAAGGAGACATGGATTAGATTTATCAAACATATATAGAACATGGATCTTAATAAAATTCCCTACTAGGAGAATAAGTCTCAACTCACCTCAAGACGACAAGCTTAACCTCCACTTCACACCTCATTCAAGCAATCCCTCCCCAAGTTCACAATCTACATGATAAACCAGTTCAACTTACATCAGTACATGTCTAAAGCTTGAAACTTTATTCCCATTAATTTAGGGACATTGGTTCAAATCCTCTAATTTGTGAGTTTTTTTCTTCTATTACGTAGGGGTACCCACTTAATTTACTTTTTTACAATACAATGGGTGCAATCTTCCTTGATAACTGTTGGGTATGCGAACAAAGTCTCACATTGGTAGTTGAAAAGAATAGGAGCCACATATAAGGTGTAGGGATCTCTTTTTGGAGTGAGGCATTGGAAAAAATTGTGTGGGCTTGAACAAAAGCAGACAATATTGCACCGTGTTAAGAGTATCTTTCGGCTGATTGTGCTCAACAACTGGTGGCAGAGTCCAGGTACAGCGGGACAAGTGTGGCGATGGCAGAGTGATGGTGTGAGACTAGATTGGAGATGCGCACACAAAAAGAAGCTAGTTGCGCTCTTCAGTTGCCATAAATACCCTCACAACGTGGGTGGCACACATTGAATCTCAAAAATTGACCAGTGGATCATGACAATAAGTCACATGAAACTTAGTTCGAGGGGGAGATTGTTGGGTGTGGGAACAAAGTCCCACATTGGTAGCTGAAAAGACTGTTAGCCTACATATAAGGTGTAGGGATCTCTTGATGGTGCGAGGCCTTTTGGAAAAACCGTACAGTCTAGGTCCAAAGCGAACAATATCATACCGTGTTAAAAGTATTTTTGGGCTGATTGAGCCCAACAATAACATTATCAATAATGGAGTATGATACCTAGTCAAAGTTTTCTTCTTTTTCACTAATTTAAACTTTCATTATCTCTCCCTTTGCAACCACAATAACTCATCTCAATAGTAGAGTAGACAATTAATATGATAGTAGTGAAAGAAAGTTTTAAAGGAAGAACGAATTTTCTTACAATTCGTTTGTCAGTGGAAAGAATGGAAGCAGAAAAACTTTCTGCTGCCTTTAAGCTTTGGCCAAAACGAGATCCCCTTACCAATTTCCTAATGTTCTATTGTAAAGCCTTTTCTTAAAGAATTAACAAAAGGAAAATTGTGACTAATCACGTGGACTGAGTATAGTCATGTGATACATATTGATTGAAAATTTTAAAGAAAAGGCTTTTCAACGAAACATTAGGAATTTGGTACAGGGATTCTTAGTACAACTTAGTTAATGGTTCACTCGACGGGTTCCTTAAGTCGGGTGCCAATCACATCCCACCATAGCTTTTAAGACGTGACAAGTTGGTATTAAACTAGTGTGCGGATATATGTAAATGTTGCTTAACAACAGTTGTATTTATACATAAAAGATTGAAAGTTTATTCCATAATCAGCTATGAGCATTTTTAAATTCTGGTATTATATGTGAAGCCCTTATTAGCCCAAATTTCAGGTTGAGAGATCTAAGGATGAACGTTGGTTTGCATGGGCCTTCGACCGTCGTGTGTCGGTCGCACCTCTCGAAGTTAGGGTATGACATTATTAAATAATAACTAGTTTTAGTGTACGCGCGTTGTATGTGTATCTCGCGTCAATTAGAACAGAATGTGTAAAAATAATAAATTATTAAAACATAGCAATTGATGTTAAACAAAATGCGATATTTGTTTAAATGATCAAAATGAATGTTATTACATTTATAGAATAGTTGAATTCAATATAAGATGATAAAATTAGTTGAAATAGTTATATAGTGTTTGGAATTTAGAGATTTTATTATCATTATTATATATGATATAAAATATGTTATATTGTTATATTTCACCCAACATCTCTTTTATTAATGTTATTCACAATACCAGAAAATAATAAATTAGTTATTACTTAACTAATTGCCAATTTTGGACAAATAATTTTTTAACGCAACTAAGCACATGGTCTTTCAGTTGGTATAAATAAAGTATAAAAGCTTTATGCTAATCATCGTGTAAAGGAATGAATCAGTTTTCTATTTTTCTGGATAATACAAAAATAAAATCTAATTATCAAGACTCAACCCAAGAAAAGACCAAAAAAAAAAGTTAAAAGTTTAAAAATGTGTCCTGCTCTTTTCTTTTTTTCTTTTTTTTCTTTTCTTGGGTTGAGTCTAACATTAATTTTTTTTATTTAAATATTTGCATGTCTATCTTTGGCATGTGAAATTTGTTCTTTGTAACTTAAGTAAATAGAATTCTTATTTGTTGATTTGAAGTTCATCAAAAATTTTAATACGGGAAGTAAACCTCTTCTTATGTAAAAATATTGGCTAGATTCTTATTAGTCTAAGTCTAAATTCCTTCAATACAATATACATTCAAGACCAAATAAAAGTTAACACTACCTTAAACTCATTTCGGATAAACTCTGCTATTGATTTGAAATTTCAAAAATAAGCTTAACACTTACTGAATTAATAGAAAAATATAACCAACGACTATTAATTACAAAGCAGAAAGTTTTATACAAAGCAACAATTCCAAAATTGGTAGTACAAGTCATATGCTCCACTGAGTCCACTAAAAAATCTCTAAGTACAACTGTTCAAGAATAGAAATAAATAGTACCAGGTAAAATTCCAGAAGGTAACTCTGTGACCTGCGAACGCGACAACAAGTATACCTTGAGTCTCACAGCAATACCCGATCATCTAGCTAATGATCAACAAACTCCGAGGTACCTGAATTTGCACAAAAATATACAGAAAGTGTAGCATAAGTACATCACGGTAGTACCCACTAAGTATCAAGACTAACCTCGATGGAGTAGTGACGAGAGACGGTAAGACATTTACTGGACTTAATAACTTGTATAAAACGAACATGGAACAATATCATTATAAAATTACGCATGGTAGAACTAACAAAACAACACTCACAATAGAAAACTAGAGACAACAATTAGCAACATGGAACAAACAGGTAATATGTCGTAGACTAAGCTAAATACAGCTTAAGTCTAGTGAAATCAAATAAAGGAAAGCAAGTAACAACTCAATAAAAACAGTCGCTTTCACACAATATTTATTCAAGAATTTATTTGAGGTATCAAACCTCATAATCACAAATCACAGGTCCCAGATCACTTGGCATCTTGTACTCATATTACAAATTTCAACTGTTGCTAATACCATTAATACCTCATATATGCACAGACAATTCACGTGCTAAGGGAGTAACAATATCTCATATCCGCACGGACAACTCACATTCCAGCAAAAACATTAACTCATAACCGCACAGACAACTCAAGTGTCAATAGTACAGCTCTCACACCGAAGGCAAGTATATGAGAATATATGTAAATGATCAATAGACATCAGGGTTTAGCTTCTCAAACCGATAACAGTGATTAATCATGTGTGTGCTTGAGCAAGTGTCCTATCACAACTCGAGTCAACACGTAAGAGTAGAGACAATGAATGGCACATAGGAAGCAACACAACAAAACGTAAAATACATAACTCACATGTCACGACCCAAAATCCAACTAGTCGTGATGGCACCTAACACAACCCGCTAGGTAAGCAATAACTATCAAATTCCAGTGATATTTAATAAGACAATTAAGTAAAGAAATTATCTGAATCTTATACATTTCCCAAGGACTGGTAGTACAAATTATGAGCTTCTAAGAATAGAGTTTACAAAGCTGAAATGAAGTAAATACATCGTCTGTTTGAAAAGTACATAAACAGAGTTATATAGATCTAAGGCTACCATGAACAAGAGGCAGCTACAATCGGGACGTAGGTACATCTTCAATCCAGCTCCCATCAAACATAGCAACATCAGCAGCCTATGCACGCAATATGCAGAAGTGTAGTATGAGTACAACTGACCTCATCTACTCAATAAGTAACAAACCTAACCTTATGTTGAAACTAGTGACGAGATTAAACAGAGGCCGTATCCAACACCAATAACCAACAACAGTTCATAACAGATGCAAGGCAGGTACTAAAAAAAATATATCAGAAATAAAATACTCAACTCATTCACAGTTCCAGAAAATAGGCATGCTTTCAAGTATCTCAGTAAAAACCCAAATATTTTACTGAAATTGCCAAAATACAAGTAAGTTTGAAAACTGTAATTTTTTCCAAAAATCCTTTCAACAATAAGTAAGATGTTTCATTTTCAAATAGCATGAGGAAAGTACATCTCTATACCGACATGTCAAGATACAGGTAAAATCATAAACGTCACCAAAAATTGAGTAGTAAAAGGAATGCATTTCTATGCATGTATCTCAAGTACGCATGTCAAATGAAGTGCTTCTCCATGATAAACTCATGTACTCACACTCTCAGAATACTCGATCTCACTGTCTCGCATTCTCTCTCACTGTGCTCCATACTCAGCATGCTCAATCACTCAGCACTGTATAATACTCGTTATGGCGTGCAAACCGATCCATATATATATATATATATCCATAAGGCTCATTGCGGTGCGCAACCGGATCCACATATATATAAATAGCCATAAGGTTCGTTGCGGCGTGCAACCCGATGGAAACAACATATTCCCAATTCACATGGTGCACTCCCACACGCCCGTCACCTAGCATGAGCGTCACCTCAATATTAATCATACAACACGTATTTCGGGGTTTAATACCTTCAACACTAAGTTTAGAAGAATATCTTACCTCAAACGAGCCAATACCAATATCGAGCAAGCCAAGCGATGCTCCAAAGATTCCATGACGCACATAGCAACCTCTGAATGTCTCAAAACTAGCCAAAATCAACTCAAATACATCAAATAAAGCTCAAGGAAACAATTTCAAATGATAAAGATCGAATCATTAATGAAAACCCAAAATCGGCCAAAAACAATCACCCCCGAGTTCGCGACTCGGAACCCGACAAAACTCATAAAATCCGACAACCCATTAATTACAAGCCCAACCACACTAGTTTTACTCCAATCTGACTGCAATTCGATGTTCGGAACTCAAAAATTCATATTATGAAACTTTAGGCCAAAACCCCTAATTTCTTCTTTAAAATTCACAATCCAATTGCCAAAAATGAAGGTAGATTTATGAAATATAACCAAAATCGAATATAGAACACTTACCCCAATTCACATGGTGACATTTGCTCCAAAAAGTACCTCAATCAGAATCCCACATCTCAAAATATGAAGAAAAACCAAGACTCACGATTTATATCTTCTGCCAGCATTTTTGCGTTGCGGATAAGTGGCCGCACCTGCGACCTTCACTTTTGCGGAAAGAGTCTCGCATTTGTGAGACAACCTCGACCCTCCAATAGTCGCTTATGCGATGCTCAGAACCGCATCTACGATCGCGCTTATGTGCAAATTCTTCCGCATTTGCGTACTCTGACCCAACAGTGCATTCTCGCACCTGCGTACCTAGGCTCTCTTTTGCGGCCATCGCACCTACGCAATACCAGTCGTGGGTGCGGAATAGCAGAACCAACAACGTAGCAAAAAAATCTAAAATGCGATGAAATGATCTGAACCTCGTCCGAAACTCACCCGATCCACTCGGGGCCCCGTCCGAATATACCGAGAAGTCAAATAACATAACACGGACCTACTAGAGGCCTCAAATCTTACATAACTAGATCAAAACGACGATTCACACCTCAAATCAAAATCTATGAACTTTGAACTTTCAATTTCCAAAACTTGCGCTGAAACATATCAAATCAACTCGGAATGAACCCAAATATTGCACACAAGTACCAAATTATATAACAAATCTATTCCAATTCCCAGAACCACAATCCGAATCTGATATCCTCAAGGTCAACTTCCAGTCAAACCTATGAACTTTCCAAACCTTCAAATTTAAAATTTTTGCCAATTTGTGTCGAAACCTTATAGAAATATCCAAATGCAAATACGAGATCACGCCCGAGTCCAAAATCACCATCCGTACCTAACAGAATCATCAAAACCCCATTCCCGAGTCAAATTCATAAAAAGTCAAACTTGGTCAACTCTTTCAACTTAAAGCTTCAACGATGAAATTCATTCTTCTAAACCGATTCTGAATAACCTGAAAACTAAAATGACGATTCACGTAAGTCATAATATATCATACGGAGCTACTCATACCCTAAAACTACCTAGGGAAGTGCAATTTCCCAAAGCAACCGGTCGGGTCGTTACATCACACAAGGTAGGCACACCACTACACAAATATTATCAATAACAATGTTCCCAGCCCATCACAAGTCATCACAAATAATCCTCGGCATAGTTCACCTTGTATGGACACGTGTGCAACAGTAAAGTAAATGCCTACCTTGTCTCGCCGCACGCGCTTAATAATATTCCTACCTTGTCTCGCCACATGCACAAACCCACATATATAGTTTTAACACCCCGTAAATTTGGCTTAGGTATGAATGTGTTAAATCAGTAGTAATATTATATTTTGGACATGTGAAGTTCTATTGGCATGAGTATGGGTGAAAATAATTATCTTTAAATCAATACGGAGAGTGAGGTGTATAAGATTCGATAAAATCGACTAAGTTTACAAAAGGTCCATCTTCCAATAGGATTTAGTGAGAATTTGTAAGGAATTTTGGAAACCCCAAAATACTAAAGTTGTATTCCTTTGAAATAACTTTCTAACGATGTATTGTAGAGCCCAAATGGATATCTGTGCAAAATGTTGTGTGGGTTTTACTGAGCAATGCACAGTATGCACGCCCGGGTGCGTGCCCGGATGGTCCCGTGCGCCCGCGTAATTGTGGCAGTGATACTACCATTATGCACTTTCAGGTGCGCGGTCAGGACTTCAGGTGCACGGGGGCGCACCCGGGGGGTCATTTTCAAAGCCCTACTTTGTCCCCCACATCCCAAAACACAAAAACTTGCTCTAGAGAGGGAAGTTCTCAAGAACATAACTCCTCAAAGGTCCTTCCACCATCCAAGGTGAAATATAATGATGATCATAAATTTATTTTAATTTCCCAACACCTAATTAACATGGGTAAACCCTCCAAATTATTAGATATTCGACTGGAACATCATGGTTGAGAAAAGAAACCCTAGAACTTGAATTCAAGAGAATCGAACTTCAAAAGGTAATATCTTCCACCTCTACTTGATTATAGTATTGGATTAATGATTATAAACTCTAGTTAATGAGATATGAGTTGATGGGTTTTATATAAAAGCATGAATAGTTATAGGTTTGGGTTGTTGATTGTTGATTATTGGTTAAGGGTGCTGTTTATCTTATGGGTGATGAAGAATGGTATTGATTATAACAAATTGAGATTTTAGTATTATCTAGGAGCAAAATAATAGGTTGTTGGGTGTAGAAACACCATTAATAAGGACTATAAGCTTTATACACACCAAGTGTTTGATAAAATATCTAAGTGACCAAAACATTAGTATTATTGCTAATATGAAATCCCTTTTACTTGTATCGATATAGAATTGAAAGGTTTGCAAATATTGTATTATGATCAAGAGTAGAAAGTTAAGGTATGTGAGGCTAACTCTCTATGTTTGGGAATGTTAATGATTCCCCCTACACCATGTTCTTTCTACAACGTTACTAATTACCTCAGAAATATAGTTAGGTTTAGTTCCTTGAACAGTTGTAGAACTTCTATTCCCTAGCTTCATAATTCATTCATGACTTTCATTCCGAACGTTGTGAGCTTAGTGCGCAATCAATATAGACTTGTGTTTAATTCTCATGAGTCTCAGCCTAGATTACCATCATGTCTTAAATAATTGAAGCATAAGTTCTCATAATTAGTTCATGAATACATGTCTCAATTCAGTTCTATTCAGCATTCAAGTATCATGTAACTCAACATGGTTCAGTATTTCTGTATAATGTATTACAGTACGATTCTCAATTCCTATTTTTAAATCCCTGAATGTTGAACACCTGTATTTGGACCTGAGGCCGTAGTTTACATGTTTTTGCATATTTGGACCTGAGGGCGTAGTTTATGCTTTGTTCATATTCGGGCATGAGGCTGTAGTTGATGCTTTATGCATTTTTGGGCCTGAGGTCGTAGTTATGTATACGTATACTTGGGCCAGAGGTCATGGCTTGTGCACATATATACTGGGCCCGAGGATATAGTTTATTCAGATAAACAGGTTGTTCATCATTTAGAAGAGGGAGCATTCATATCCTTACTTCCTTTGTTTAGTTCAATTATCAGTTATCGTTTTAGTTATCAGTTATCAGTTATCAGTTATCAGCTATCAGTTATCATTTCAGTTTCAGCTTCAACAATTATTATTTCAGTTATAAATTATCAATTCTCAGTATCAGTTTCAGCATTTATAGTTCTTTCTTTTAGTTGCTTTACATACTACTGCAATTCAAATGTATTGACGTCCCTTTTGCCCGGGGCCTGCATCTCACGATGCATTTAATGATTTACAGGTTGACGATTCAGAGCGCTAGGATTTTCATACCAGCTATTTGGTGATCCCAATTCTTTCAGGTTGGTTCGGTTTTTATCAAAATCAAACCAAACCAATTATATCGGTTTGGATTGGTTCGATTTTGTCGGTTTTGTCAGGTTTTCGGGTTTTTGGTACTTAAATATTATTTCAATCTTACTTTGTTAAATTTTTTATAGTTAAATATATGTTTAGTAAAAATTTAAAAAATTAACAAAACATATTATCTAATAAGATATTCTTATGGGAAAATTTACTTAGTAATACATGATAGTTATCTTTTTAGTCGTCTGACAATAATTTTTTGTTGATGTACACTTTTAAGGTTAATAGAATTTAGTAATTAAACATAAAATTAAATATGATACCTAAATAATAATAATCACTTCAAATTCGAAAAAGATATAAAACTTTAATAGATCGTGACATATGAATATGGAACAACAAAGAAATTGATGTGTTTCAGTAACACTTGATAAGAACGTGATCATATAACCCATTATTTAAGGTTGATAAATATGGAGCACTTCATATTCTTTTAAATATTATATCACGTAAGAGAATTTCAAATATTTCTAGATATTTTTAAATAAAGTTCAATATAAAATTTTAAATATATATATAAAAATTATATATTTATATGTCGGTTTGGTTCGGGTTTTTTCAATACCAAACCAAATCAAACCAAACCTATTCGGGTTTTTAATCGGTTTGGTTTGACTTTTCGATTTGGTGCGATTTTCCGGTTCAGTTTGTGTATTTTCAGACAGTCAGTGTTTTCAGTACTTCATTAGAGGCTTCATAGACTAGAGTAACAGTTAGACAAAGTCACATGCTTTTTCATGTTAAGCAAAGTTGGGTACAAATATACTTCAGACTTATGTTAGTATTCCCGCACATTAATTTATATCATTAAGACTTTTATTGTATCAACATATGTTAGTTTATCTTTCACTTTTAGTATGTTATGATATTACACGTTGATTCAGCCTGCCAGTTGGTTCGCTCTGTCACAGTAGTCAGGCACCGGGTGTCATGTTACGTCCAAGCCCAGGTTCGGGGTGTGACAAAGCTTGGTATCAGAGCACTAGGTTCAAGAGTCCTAGGGAGTCTATGAAGTCGTGTCCAGTGGAGTTTCATTTATATGTGTGTCGGACACTCATATTAACGGTTAACTACCAAGACATTCAGGATTGTCTCATTTTCATTTTCTACTCTAGATCGTTCCATGAAGCTTAGAGCAATAGTTAACCTTCTCTTCCTATAAAATTCCAAATGTATCGGATGCCCAAGCGATGCGCAGGAGAAACCTAAGGTTCGATAGAGGATGATTGCCCATTGGGGTATATTTATGGAGTACAGGTTGGTAACAAATGATATTTGAGGGTATGTTGAAACTGGAATGCAATGGATAGTAGTACATATTAGAGTATAACCTAATCAGAAAGTACAAAAGCAGTTATCATATTTTATGATTATCAGTTTATCTCAGTTACCAGTTATAAGGTCTTTCAGCTAGCAAGTTTATGGTTATTTAGTACGTCATATTCAGTTATATGTTTACCAAATATCCAATTTTCAGTGTATAAAAATTTTTGGTGACTTGTGAGTATAAAGTGATGCATATGGGTGCTCAAAGAAAATGTAAGTAACAGTGATTATAGCGAAATCTTCGCATGTTTTAGGTCTGGATTAAGACCCAAGACTCACCAGAGGGTGCATGAAGTGATTTATCATATGATAGTATACTCTAAAAGACAAGTTTGTGTATGGTAGTGTATCTGTATGTCAGACTCCAAGGTGTAATAGGTTAAGAATTCAACCGCAATGGGAATAGAATTGATCACTATAATTTTGGGCAGAAAAGAGCCTAAAGGAAAGATGCGAAGAAGATATGATGTACGGCATGAGAACCAAGAGCAGCCGATATTGAATTTTAGGGAATGATTTAAGTTGTTCATATTTATTCAAATCTGAAGTAGAAAGTACCACGTTAGTAAGTTACTATAAGAAGCATCTTTACTGTGAGATAAAAGATCTAAGTGTTTACCCCGGATGTTTATAGTTTGATATGATTTTGAAGTGTATAGAAAGTTTGGAGTTAGATATTCCAATTTCATTTAAGAGAGATGAACTTTCCCTAAGTGTGATCCATGTACATATTTCAAAAAGAAAAAAGAAAAGTGTGTGACTGTAGAACAGGGTCGGATGGTGAGGGAAGTTAGAGATAACCTTATGCTTCACATTAGTTATTCAAAGTAGAACAAGAAAACATGATGCTATAGTAAGTAAGTTCTGAGTAGATACAATGAATTAACAATTCCAGCAGAGATAGTAGAGGTAGGATTTGATTTGCTTAGCCAACTTAACACTAGTGAGTGGATAACAGTTTGAGACACTGAATGCATGTTATAACCCAAAGAGTTTAAGTTAAACCCGAAGTACAGTGCCAGTGGAAGAAAACAATCAGCTAGGCAGTGATAGAACAAACTACAAAAGAATAGCTTTTATGAGTTATCAAGAAGGGGTCTTCCTAAGATTGACAATGTTAGAAGAGTTAAATCATTAAGATTGTGTATGATAGTTGTGAATACATTATCTTTCCGTTTATGTAAGTAATTTAATTTTTCCTAGTAAGAAAGATTGCTTATAAGTACGTCAGAAGATGAGTCTTCATTGATGTAAAGTGCAAGGAATTGGATAAGATAAGAAAAGTTGTTCGGATCCCAACAAAATAGAAGGATCCGCAATAAGACCTTAACCTTTGGTCTAAGGGGGAGATGTGAAAATCATCAGTAAATCCAGGTGGAGATTTGAAACTCACATAGTTATAATGGATATAAAAACTATAAAATCATGCCCAGTTATGTATCATGAGGGTAGTGCCATTGCACGAGACTCTAATCTTTGGAGTATTAGTAAAAGAGTTAGCTCGCAACAATACTATAAGTGTTCTCATGAAGTAACTTAAAAATATAATCAAGTATGGGAAGAGCTCATGATTGAGGCAGACAAGAGAACTGTAGTGAAAGAAGTTCACCTCTTATCCAAGCTAGGAGTTCGACTTTTCGATTCCAAAAATGGTGGTGTTTTTGTCTAGAACATGACTTGTTCCTCCTTAGTAGCCAAAGTGAAAGAGAATTAGATTGATGATATCTACTGGTTGCAGTTGAAAGAGGATATTCACATGCATAACACGATGGTTTTTGAACAAGGGGAGATGATGGTACTTTGAGGTACCAAGGAAGACTATGTGTTCCAAACATAGATGGGCTCAAAGAGAGGATTATGTCTGAAGCCCAAAATATCATGTATTCTATTTACTCAGGTCTTATAAATATCTATCATGTTCTTAAGGAGATATATTGGTAGAGATACATGAAAAAGAATGTCACAAACTTTGTGGCCAAGTGTCCGAATTATCAACAGGTGAAAGTCGGACAGCCGGAAGCCTAGTGTTTTACCATAGAATACATATATTCTTGAGTGGAGAAGGTAAATATGGAATTTATAACAGAACTATCTCACTTATTTTGAAAGCATGATTTTATTGGGTGATTGTAGATCGACTTACAAATCAGCGCACTTCTTGTCAGTGAAGACCACAGATTCAGCAGAAGATTATGCCAAGTTGTACATTCACGAAACCATCTGATTGCATGGGACTCCTTTGTCTATCATTTCGGATCGTGGTGCTCATTTTACATTGAAATTTTAAAAATCCTTTCAGAAAGATTAGGCATAAGATTAAACCTCAACATAGTTTTTCATCCTCAGAAAGATAGCCAGGCAGAGCACACTATTCAGACATTATGTCCTTGATTTTAAAGATAATTGGGATGATCACATACCTCTCATTTAGTTTGCTTATAATAACAGCTACCATTCTAGTATCAAGATGGCATCATAAGAAGCTCTGTGAGGGAAAAGGTGTAGATCACCAATTGGTTGGTTCGAATTTGGCAAAGAAGATTTGTTAGGACCAAATTGGTCTATCAGGATATGGATAAAGTTAAGTTGATTCAAGAGCGTTTGAAGACGACTTAGAGATGCCAAAAGTCCTATTCAGACGTGCGGCATAGAGACCTAGAGTTTCAAGTTGATGGTTGGTTTTTTCTGAAAGTTTCGCCTATGAAAGGTGTTATAAGATTTGGAAAGAAATGAAAGCTTAGTCCTAGATACATCGAGTCATGTATGATTTTACAAAACATCGGGCAAATATCTTATGAGTTGGAGTCGTCACCAGAATTAGCGGTGGTATAATCAGTATTTCACATATCATGCTATAACATTCATGTTTCGAATACTCAGATACTCATGCCAGTTCAGTACTCATATACGCATGTCAGTTCAATACTCAAATACTCATGTCAGTTCAATACTCAGATACTCATGTCAGTCCAATATTCAGATATTCATGCCATATTAATACTCAAATATTGATGTCAAGTCTGTAATCAAATATTCGTGCCAGTTCAATATTCATGCATCCATGTTAGTTCAGTATTCACGTATATATTTCATGTTATGGCATTATGATTCCTTGTGAGGCTTGTGTTATGATATGATAGCTGGCGGGAGTTTTGGAGAAATGTTGAAGGTAATTAAACCTTTCCATTTAGACCTTATATTATAATCTCCATGTCTTTCAATATTTAGTCATTTCAGTATTCAATCAATTCAGTAGTCATTCAGTTCAGTATCTCATTAGTTCAATAATCATGTATTTGTTCAGTTTAGTATACATGTATTCATGACAATTCAGTATTCGCATGTTTCCATAATAGACCCATTTAAGGTCCAAAGGTAGTCGTAGTTACAACCAGGACAATCATTCGAGGACGAATGATCCCAAGGGCGGAGATAATATAACACCCCACAAATTTAGCTTAGGTGTGAATGTGTTAAATGAGTAGTAATATTATATTTTGGACATGTGAAGTTCTATTGCTATGAGTATGGGTGGAAATAGTTATTTTAAAATCAAGACGGAGAGTGAGGTGTACAAAATTCGATAAAATCGACTAAGTTTACAAAAGGTGCGTATTCCAACAGGAATTAGTGAAAATTTGTAAGAAATTTGGGAAAACTCAAAACACTAAAGTTGTATCCCTTTGAAATATTTGTCCAACAATATATTGTGGAGCCAGAACGGATCTTTGTGCAAAAATGTATGTTCCTTTTACTGAGTAATACACAGTATGCGTGCCCAGGTGCGCGCTCGGATGGTCCCATGCGTGGCCGCGCACTTGTAGCAGTGCTATTGCCATTCTGCATGTTCATGTGCGTGGTCAGGCCTTCAGGTATGCGGGGGGTGCACCCTAGGGGTCATTTTTAAATCCCTACTTCGTCCCCCACACCCAAAACACAAAAACTTACTATAGAAAAGGAAGCTCTCAAGAACATAACTCCTCAAAGGTCCCTCCACCATCCAAGGTGAGTTCTAATGATGATTCTAAATAGATTTTGATTTTCCAACACCTTATTAATATGGGTAAACCCTCCAAGTCATTAGATATTCTATTGGGACATCATGGTTGAGAAAAGAAACCCTAGAACTCGAATTCAAGAGGATCGAACTTCAAAAAGGTAATATCTTCCACCTCTACTTGATTATAGTATTAGATTAATGATTGTAGACTCTAGTTCATGAGATATGAGTTGATGGGTTTGATAGAAAAGCATGAACAATTATAGGTTTGGGTTTTTGACTATTGATTATTGGTTAAGGGTGTTGTTCTTCTTATAAATGATGAAGAATGATATTGATTATAACAATTTGAGATTTTAGTATTATCTATGAGTATAAGAATGGGTTGTTGGGTGTAAGAACACCATTAATAAGGAATATGAAGCTTTATACCCACCAATTATTTGATAAAATACCTAAGTGGCCAAAACATGAGTATTATTGCTAATATGGAATCCCTTTTACTTGTATTGATATAGGTTAAAGTTGAAAGGGTTGACAAATGTTGCATTACGCTCAAGAGTAGGAAGTTAAGGTATGTGAGTCTAACTCTCTATATTGGGGAATGTTAATGATTCTCCCTACACCACGTTCCTTCTACAACGTTACTAATTGCCTCAGAAATATAGTTAAGTTTAGTTCCTTGAATAGTTGCATAACTTCTATTCTCTAGGTTCATAATTCGTTCATGACTTTCATTCTGAACATTGTGAGCTCACTGCGTAGTCAATATAGACTTGCGTTTGAGTCTCAGTCTAGATTACCAGCATGTCATAAATAGTTGAAGCATATGTTCTCATAATCAGTTTATGAATATATGTCTCAATTCAGTTCTATTCAGCATTCAAGAATCATGTAACTCAATATGGTTCAGTATTTCAGTATCATGTATTACAGTACGATTATCAGTTCCTGTTTTTAAATTTCTGAATATTGAACACCTGTATTTGGGCCTAAGGCCGTAGTTTATATGCTTTATGCATATTTGGGCCTAAGGCCATGGTTTATGCTTTGTTCATGTTTGGGCCTGAGGCCATAGTTGATGTTTTATGCATTTTTAGGCATGGGCCGTAGTTTATTCTGATAAGCAGGTTGTTCATCATTCAAAAGATGGAGTATTCATATCCTTACTTTCTTTGTTTAGTTCAGTTATTAGTTATCATTTCAGTTATCAGTTATCATTTCAGTTTCAGCTTAAACAATTATCATTTTAGTTATCAATTCTCAACTCAGTATCAGCTTCAGCATTTACAGTTTTTTCTTTTAGTTGCTTTACATACCAGTGCAATTCAAATGTACTGACGTCCCTTTTGCCCGGGGCCTGCATCTCACGATACAGGTAATGATTTACAGGTTGATGATTCAGAGCGCTAGGATTCTCATACCAGCTAATTGGTGATCCCAAGTTCTTTCGGGAATTATCACTACCTTACAGTATTCAGCATTTTCAGACAATCATTATTTTCAGTACTTCATTAGAGGCTTCATAGACTAGAGTAACAGTTAGACAGATTCACATGTTTTTCATGTTAAGCAATGTTTGCTACAAACATACTTCAAACATATGTTAGTGTCCCCGCACATTAATTTATATCATTCAGACTTTCAGTGTATCAAAATGTGTTAATTTATCTTCCGCTTTCAGTATGTTATGATATCACATGTTGATTCAACCAGCCAATTAGTTCGCTCGGTCGCAGTAGTCAGGTGTCGGGTGTTATGTTACGTCCAGGCCCAAGTTCGGGACGTGACAATAACGTGCTTTGTCACGCCGCATATGCAAATATCAATAATATCAATAGCACGGGCAACTCACGTGCAAACACCCGACATTCCTCTCAACGATACCACATGTGACAAAAACATAACAATGCAATATAAGGTCTTTCACTACATGTGCCCATATGCCACAACTTTCCGTCAAAACAAATTTCAATACCACAACCACGCATAGCCCTTAGCTCAACAACACTGAGTACAACAGTACCAACAATAATGACATGGGAGTATGACAAGTAATTCAACACAAGAACTTTAAAACTCAAAGAATCGGAAGAATGAGCTCACAATAAAAAAAATACAACAGGGAATAATGGTTTCAACAAGAATACCTCAACAAGGGGAGAGATAATGTGCAACAATGATTCCAAATAAGTACAACTCGGCGATGAGAGAGATTTCATGAATCAATGACTCCAAATACAGATAAATCAACAATGAAAAGGATAACAAAACTTTAATTAAGGTTAAGAAATTTCGGAAAAGACAACAATAACTTCAGTTAAGGTTAAGAAATTACGTAAAAGACAACAATACTTCAATTAAGGTTAAGCAATTACGGAAAAGACAATATGGCAATAAAATAGACGACAACTTCCATTAAGGCACATAAGAGTTTATAGGAAATAAGGGTAGAACATGAATCAATCAACTCCAAATAAGACACGTAAGGATAAATTTAGTGAATGGAGGACTTAACATGATAAAACAACTTCATTTTTAATGAGTATAAGAACCTAAGGGCTTAAAATGCTCAAATTCCCACCAATTAGCCTGAGTACGTACTCTTCACCTCGCGTACACAACTTTCACATGACACAATTAGCATAAATGACTCAAATCCTAAGGGGTAGTTCCCCCACACAAAGTTAGACAAGATACTTACATCAAAGAAGCTAAACTGATACTCTAAAATGACTTCTCGTGTGAAACAAACCTCTGGACGACTCAAATCTAGCCAAAATAACTGCATACCATAAACAAAATTCATAGGAAATAATTTCGGATAATAAAGTTTCGATCTTTAATTGAAACTAAAAGGCCAACATGAAAGTCAACCCCGGATCTGCACGTCGAAACCAAATAAAATTTCACAAAATTCGAACACCCATTTCGATATGAGTCCAATCATACAAAAATTATCAAATTCCGACAACAAATCGTCCTTCAAATCATCATTTTACATTTTTAAAAGTTTTCCCAAAATTTCTCATTTTCTTCCCGTCAAATCATTAATTTAATGATAAAAATAATTATGAAATTATTAAATATAATCAATTCCAGGCGAAGAATACTTACCCCAATCCAACACGTGAAGAACCCCTTAAAAATCTCTCAAATCTGAGGTCTACAACTCCAATGATAAAATTTCAAACCCTCGACACTTAAACATTCTGCCTAGCCATTTCTGCATTTGCGGACAAATTACGCATTTGCACTCTAGATTTTGTGAGCCATTCACTCGCACCATAGCCGCCCAGATTTCGCACCTGCAAGTAACTAATCGCACATGCGATGTCGCTTCTGCGTGCCAAGAAGTGCACCTGCGAAGACTTGCCACCCAGCTCCTGTCCGCACCTGCACCTTCATCTCCGCACTTGCGACCATTGCAGAAGCGACATATTCTCCGCAAAAGCAGAACTCACCAACACGCCCCAGATTCTCAGATGTGAAATTCTCGTCGCATAAGCTCATGCACGCCTGCGGCCAAATTTGCGTAGGTGTGAAGAACGAGCACCAGAGCTGCCAACATGACAAAAAATGATCCGAACCACGTCTGAAACTCACCCGAGCCCCTCGGGACCCGGTCCGAATATACCAATAAGTCATATAACATAACACAGACCTACTTGAGGCTTCAAATCCCACCTAACAATATCAAAATCACGAATCGCACCTCAAATCGAACTTAATGAACTTTGAATCTTCCAACTTTTAAAACTCGTGCTGAAACATATCAAATCAACCCGGATGAACCCAAATTTTGCACACAAATACCAAATGACATAATGAAACTATCCTAATTTCTGGAACTAAAATCCGAATCCGATATCATCAAAGTCAACTCCGGTCAAACCCCTCAACCTTTCAAACCTTTAACTTTCCAAATTTCCGTTAAAATGCATCAAGTCACCTTACGGACCTCCAAATCCGAATTTAGACATATGCCTAAGTCCAAAATCACTATGCGGAGCTACTAAAATCATCAAAATTCTATTTCGAAGTCATCTAAACCAATATCAAATTCTAGTCAACTCTTACCGCTTAAATTTCTAAAGCAAAATCCTTCTTCCAAATCAATATTGAATCATCCGAAATCTGAACTCGACCACACACGCAAGTCATAACACATAATATGAAGTTGCTCGAGACCTTAAACCACCGAACGGGACGCTAATTCTCAAAACGACCAGTCGAGTCATTATATCCTCCACCTCTTAAACAAACGTTCGTCCTCGAACGTGCCAAGAATATGACATACACGCAATGCCATACCAGACGTTTCTAGCTTTTGGTTGCTCGTATTATTTTTATCTAGTTTGCTTTTGTCTCTTGTGCTTCTTTCGGCGTAGTAAATTTATTACCTCTCTTATGTAATTGTGCGATATTTAAAAGGGAATAGTATTGTGAAGATTGATTTTATAACTCACTACAAACGTTTTATTTTTTTTCCCCTCCTAATAGAAGGAAAACTAGTACCGAAGATCAATAAAAAAAATATAAAACCTTGTAAGGCCATTTTTCTCTCTATTTAAAGTGTAATTAATTGTTAATAGAAGATCGGTCTCTCAAAATGGGGAAGGAATTGGACATGCAATGATGATGAAATCTTTTCTTTTCTCTTTACTTGCTTGATGAAAATCATCTCTTTTATTAGTACTCCTCTTTTTGCTTGTTGGTGCTAGTTGTAATAAAGTTTCTAGAATGCATAGAGCATACGCAAGAGTACATCTATGTGGTGGGATCCACTAATCAAATATCCAAAAATAGTTATACAAGCCGAGTATAATCTCAACTTCATCACTAATTAACAAATGTTTCTAACACTTACATTAGTCAATTAATTAGCAAATAGAGATGAAGATGTCGTCCTTTCATCTTATTTTACTTTTACATGGCTACTAAGTGATTTAACATTTGCAAACTAAACTAGTTTGCACGAGGGGTTGCCTAAAAGAAGAAAAGGAAAATAAAAGTCGTACAGGGTAGATAATATATGGTTTTTGTTGTGATTAAGATGTGGTTTAATAGTAAAACTCTAACCTCATCGTAATATAATTTAATTCAGTTCAACAAAAAATCAAAATAAAATCAAACTTTCAAAGTGCATGAGTAGTGATAATATGGAGGATCTAAAATGAAGAGTAGCATGAGATTCTGAAGAAGAGAAAGAATGATAACTATTTACTCATTCTGTCCCTCTTTTGTGTGCAGCAAACATGGCAACTTTCTCCAGTTTTGTCAGCCACAAATGCCTTCATTTTCGCTTAAAAGTTTGCTTTCTCTTCATTTTGTTTGTGCAGTCCGATCCCCTGGAATGATCTCTATTCTCTACACAAAAATATTGTATGACCCCATCACTGGTGGCAGATTACGTTCAGATACTTTCTAAGTTAAAATTACAATTTTTTTTCACATCAACGCAGTTTAATTATGGTAGCAAAAATATTTAGCGTTTATCATGTTACCAATGCTAGCATAGATAAGTTAAATCATATTGGTGTTTCAAGTAGGGTTGTCAACTTTAGTAAGTTGTATTGGATCTGATATATAGTCCATCTAAAACCTACGAACAATTATGGATGTATATGGCGCGCAAATTAAGCCATAAAAAAAACTTATCAAAACATAGAAAAGTAAATATTTGTTGGGTTTAAGTTATTTGATTTAGTTGTGATAAGTAAAAGAAAAAGGTTTTATTAACTTTATTTGATAATTTAGACGAATTATAAAAGAACAAGTAATAAATTACAGTATAATTTTTCTTTAAGTTGTGCATATTGGATTATGACTCATTCTCTAACACAAATTAATCCATTGATTTTGACCCAACGATAAGTGGGGTATACGTATAACTGTAACAGCTCAAGTGATATTATCCGCTCTAGATCCTCACGGGTTTAAAATACATTATTAGGGTCTAAATCTTGTTAACTTATATACACAAAATTCCTCTTATATTTTGCCGATTTAAGATTCTGTCTAAAGTGTCACTACTAAAAATTCGGGAAAAAGCGACCACAAAAAGCGACCAAAGTTGATCCCTAAACAGTGAAAAGCGACCAAAATGCGTCCAAACAGGCTTGGTCGCTATTTTGCTTGTCCCTTTACCATAGAGACCAAAGTTGGTCGCTGACCAACTTTGGTCTCTATGTTAAATTGACCAAATATTCCGGGTATCAAAAAAAGAGACCAACTTTGGTCGCTATATTATTTTAATAATATAAATTTAGCGACCAAATTTGGTCTCTATTTTTAAATTACGTTATTTATTTATTTATTATTATACAAAATATAGTGACCAACTTTGGTCTGTAAATAAAATATAATATTTTTAAATCTGGAAAATAGCGACCACAGTTGGTTGCTTTTTTATTAATTTATTTAATTTGTTTTAAACAGAAGCGACCACAATTGGTCGTTAATTTCCAGAAAAAATAATTTTTTTACTAATTTATTTAATTTGTTTTAAACCAAAGCGACCAATTGGTCGCTAATTTCCAGAAAAAATATTTTTTTTAATAACATAGCGACCAAAGTTAGTCGCTATTCTGGAAATCTGGGTTAGTTAGCGACCACCTTTGGTCGCTATTCTGGAAATCTGGTTTAATAGCGACCAACTTTGGTCGCTTTTCTGGGTTTTATTTTGGCAGAAACTGCCTATTTTGGCAGCCACACCACCTGTCATCATACCAAATCCTATTACAACAACAACAACAACAATACTAACACAACAACAACAACAATACTAACACAACAACAATACGAACTAACAACACAACAACAACAACATTAAAACCAATATTAAAACCAACATTAAAACCAACAACGTATAAAGTTCAATAGAACTAACACATTTAACTAACAAAACTAAGTTAACACTTATTACAAGCCCATTCCAAAACGGACCAAAGTTCTATTGTCTAGTTCAAAGTATATAAAAGTACTCAATTATTGTTTCATTCTATATCATTATCATCGTCGTCTGATGAATCTTCATTATCAAGACGGTATTGAGAAGGGTCATTTCGTGGTGGACGAGAAGAACGATCACGGGGAGGACGGAAGGAACGCTCACGTTCAAGTTGAGCCTCTGGCGATGGCTCGCGAGACCGGGGAATCGGAAAAGCTCCAGAAGCTAGGATAGATTTAAGCTGAGCTTGCATGCCTTGGTACTGAGCTTGCATGCTAACGCACTGAGCATCTCTAAGCCTTTCTCGTTCCTTGGATGCTTCTAGGTTGCTTGTGAGCTTTGTCACAGTCTCCCGCATAGTGGAGAGGCTCTCCCCATCAAGTTGCTCGGCTTGCGAGGAAGTTCCTATTCCTTGCATTCCACAGTGATAGCGGTGGAACTTCTTATTAGGAAGCCCGTATACCTTCCCATATTTTGCACCGCCACCCGGCTGCATCCATAGTCTTTCTGCATCCTCCTCCGAAATATGGATTGGCTCGCCCGACTCATTAGG